>JARQOD010004189.1:0-57199 GCA_033576555.1 Oophaga sylvatica | reverse complement strand
CCACCAAAACCCCCCCAAAAACCCCACAGGCCCCCCAGCAAACACGGCAACAAGAAGAAAGCCCCCCCAGAGACCACCCAACACCCCACCCCACAACAGCCAAAAGAGAACCCCAAACCCCCCAAACAGCCCAACCCACCCCACACCCAGCAGCCCCAGAACAGCCCCACCCCCCAGACACAGAACCCAGCCCCCCCAAAGGGGCCAAACACCCCCCCAACAAAACCGCCAAAAAAACCAGCAGCCCACGGGGCCAGACCCCCCAGCCCCCCCACCCCCACCCCCCCAAACCCCCAGAAACCCACACCAGCCAGACCCAAACCCCCCCCACCCAAACCCCACCCCCCCACAAAAAAAACCCCCAAAAAGAAGAGAAAAACCCCCAAAGCCCAGCAGCCAACCCAACCCCCACCCCCCAAACCAGAAAAGGGCCAGAAAACCCCCCAGGCGAAAGAGCAGAGACCACTCACCAAAGCCACCAACCCTCAACCGCACCAAGAAAAAGGAAAACCCACACCCCCACCCAAACCCGCCCCAAACCAAGAGCCCCCCAGAAGCCCAGACGAGAGCACCCAAACCCAGCACCCACCCCAAGCCCCCCCCCAGCCACCCAAAAAGCAAACCCCAGCCCAAAGCACCCAGAGCCCAGCCCACCCCACACCCCAGCCCAAAAACCAAAACCCCCCAACACCCCAACCAAAAAGGGAACCACAACAGCAAAACCCACCAGCCCAAACCACAACCCAGCCACCCAGACAAAAACCCAACACAGCCCCCCAAAACCCCCCAAAACCCCCAAAACAGCCCCAGACCCACCGCCCCACCCCCCCCAAAGAGGAAACCCCCCCCAAGGAAAACCAACCCAAAAGACCCCCCAGCCCCCCAGGACGGCCCCAAAGCCCCCCAAACCCACACCCCCCCAAACCCACACCCACCCCCCCCAAAGCACCCAACCACCCCCCCAGCGGGCCCCAGACAAAAACCCCGGGGCCCCAGGCAAACACAGACGCCCCAGAAAAACACCAACCCAGCCCACACCCCCCAACCAAACCCCCAACCCCAAAACACCCAGCAACCCAACCCCCACCCACCCACCCCCCGAACAAGAACCCCCAGCCCAAACCAGCGGGGAAAAAAAGGACCCCCCCCCGACAGAAACCCACCCCCCCAAACCCACAAAAGACACCCCCAACACCCAGCAGCACCCACACCCCCCCCCCACAAAACCCCACCCACCCCCAGACCCCCCAAAACCAGACACCCCCCCCAAAAACCCCCCAAAACAGCAACCAACCCCAAAACCAGACCGAAAGCCAGACACAGCCAAACCCCCCACAGAACCCCAAAAACACACCAGCCCCAAAACCACGGGCGCCGGCCCCCAGCCCCCCAAAAACCCCCCACACACCAAAACCACCCAACCCCCCCCCCGAACCAGAAACCCCCCAACAGCCCACAAGAAGCAAACCCAACCCCCAAACAAGCACCCCAGGACACCCCCAACACCCCAGCCCACCCCAAACCCCCAGAAAACCCCCCCCACGCAACAGCCCCCAGACCCCAAGCCAAAAGCCCCCCAACCACCCCCAAGACAAACAGAAACACACCCACCCCCCCCCCCAAAAACCCAAAAACCCCCACACAGCACCCCCAGAACAGCCCAGACCCCAGAAACACCCCAACCAGGCCCACACCCCCAGACCAACAAAACAAGCACCCCCACAACCCAGCCCAACAACCAACCCCCCACCCCAAAACCCACCCAAGCCCAAACCCACCACCCCCAGAAAAGCCAGAACACCCAACAGCCCCCAAAACCAACACCCCCCCCAACACAAACCAAGCCCCCCCAGCCAAAACCCAAACCCCACCCCACACAACACAAACCCCCAGAACCCAACCCACACCGAAAACCCCCAGGCAACCACCACCCCCAACCCCCCCCACCCACAAAACACACGAAGAACCACCCAAAACAAAAGACCCAGCGGGGCCCAGCCCACCCAACCAGAAAACCCCCCCCCAGAGCCAGCCCCCCAAAACAGCAAAAAAAAACCGCCCCAAACCCCACCAAGCCCACCAGACAGACCCCCACCCACAAAGACCCCCAGAAACCCCACCCCCCACACCACCACACCCACCCCCCCCCCCCCCCACCACGGCACAGCCCACCCCACCAAAGCACCACAAAAACCAAGCCCCCCGCCCCCCACCCCACCAAAGCCCCAACCCCCCCAAAAGAAAACCCCCCCCCCACCACAAGAAACCCCCCAAACAGACCAGACAGCAGCGGGCCCCAACCGGGCCCAAACGGGGCCACAAAGAGCAAACCACCCCCAAGCCCAAAACCAAGACCCCCCCAACAAACCCCACAAAGCAGCCCCCCCAACCCCACCAAGGAAAAAGCCACCCCAAAAGGAAAGCACACCCCCACCCAACCCAAAAGGGCCCGGGCCCCAAAGGGAACACCCCAAAACCAACCCAGCCCCCGGCCAAAACCGCCAGCACCCCCAGCAGAACCACCCCCCCAAAAAAGCCAAAACAGGGCAGCCCCAGCGAAACCCCAAAAACAGCCCAAACCCCAGCAACCCCCAGCCAACACCCCAAACCCCAGCCCCAGCCCACCCCACACCAGCAAGACCACCAAAACCCCCGCCACCAACCAGGACCCAAACCACAAGCAGCAGCCACAGCAGCCCCCAAACACCCCCAAACACCACACCACACAGCCACCCACCACCCCAAACCAGCAGCCCACACCCACAGCCAACCAGAACCACCCCCAGACCACCAGCACAGGAGCCACCCCACAGGAACCCAGCCCACCACCAGACCACCCAAGCAGACCCAGCCCCGACACAGAGCACCCCAACACCCAGCAACAGAAAAGCCACCACAGCCAGGACCACCACACCCCACCACCACAGCCCACACCAACAACACAGCACCCACAAGACACCCCAAAGGCCAACCCCAGCCAGCCAGGCCAGACCCAGCGGGACCACGGGAACACCACAGCAACCCCCAGCACCAGCCAACACCCCAGCACCCCAGCCCAGCCCCCCACCGCCCAGGCCACAGAAGGAACGGGCACCAACGAACCACAAGCCCAGCAAACACCCAAAAAACAACCCAGACCACAGACAACCCCCAACCCAAACAGACCCCCACCCACACACCAAAACCAGCAAAAAGACCAGCCCACACCAACCCCCAGCCCCCAACCACAACCCCCGGGGCCCCCCCCAAAAACCAAAACCCACCCCCCCCAAAAAGCCACAGAACACCCAGCCCCCACCCACCCCCACCACCCAACCACCAGCCCCAAAACCAAGCAGCCAGAAAAAACCCCCCCCAAGCCACCCCCCCAAAACCCCACCCCACACACCACCCCCCCAAGCACCCCACCCCACAGCCCCAGCCCAAAAAAGCCGGCCCCCAGCAAAGACCACACAACCCAACCCCAAAAGGCCCCCGCACCACCCCACAGACAACCCCACCCCCCGCCCCCCACACCACCCCACACCAGCCAGAGCCCAAAACCCCCCACCCCCCCCCGGGAAACCCCCCCCCCAGAGGACACAGAGACCACACCCCAAAACCCCAGCCCCCCCCACCAGCAACACCCCAGCCCCCACACAGACCCAGCCCCACCAAAACACCCCACACCACCCCCAAAACCCCAAACCCCCCCCCCGGGCCCCCCCCCAAAACCCCCCCCCCCCCACCCCCCCACACCCCCAACAGCCCACCCCCCCCAAAACACCCCCCCAACCCCAAACCAGCAGAAAAGCCCCCCCAGACCCCACCCCAGACACAAAAAACCCCCAAAACACCCCCCCCCCACAAAACCCACCCCGGGGGGAAAAACCCCAACCCCCCCAAAAAGCCCAGAACCCCCCCCAAAAAACCCCCCAGCCCACCCCCCCCAGCCCCCCACCCAAAAACCACCCCAGGGCCCACCCCCCAGCCCCCCAAAGCCACCCCCCCAGAAACCCACCCTCCACAAGACCACAGCCATCACCCCCCCCCACCACCGGACAGGATCACCTGCAGCAACACCACAACAGCACCAGCCAACCACCACAACACAACAAGCACCACCAAACAACAGACACCCACCACCCAGAGAACCACACCCTCCCAGCACAGACCCCCATAAAAGCTCACCACAATCAAAACAAGCCAGAAAAGCAGACAAGAAACAGCACACACCCACAGCACAAGCCAGGACCCAGAACAGACCACACACACACAGCTGCACCAGCCCAGACCCCCCAAAGAAGGCAGAGGAGAGCCCCACACCAGCACTGCCACCCAGCAGAAAGACCCACCAACAGAGCACAACAACCAGAGCAAGAGCAACCCAGCAAAGCAGCAACAGCAGCTCACAAGCCCACCCAGAGCTGCCCAGACAGCCAGCCATGAGACAGCAGCACAGATCCAACAGAGCAGCCACAGACAGAAGACCACACCACAACCAGCAGACAACAGCCACCACCAGCAGCCAGAACCACAGAACACAGACTCACCAAGAACAGCACAGCCCCCCCACCAGACACACCAGCCCAAAGAGTCCCAGCACACCCAACAACAAGCACCAAGACAGCACCCAGACAGGCCCCCCAGCACAGAACACAGAGAGACCAACAGACAGCCAGACAACAGCACACAGAACCCAGACCAGCACAGAACAGGAGACCAAAAGAAAACCGTGCACAGAGACACCCCCATCACACCACCACAGCACCCACACACGCCAGAGAGCACCACACAGGCACCCAGAGCAGCCAGAACCAGCCCACACAAGCCAGGAGACCACACACAGAGTCACAGAGACAGACACACCCAGACCCACAAGCCCACAGCCACCCCATGACAGCAGCCAAGAAATAGCCCCCAACCAGACACCCGCCACAAGAACAGAAGCCTGGACAGGCAGAACTACACCAGACAGCCAAACCACGCCAAGCACCAACAGCAGCAGCCACCTCCAGCGCAGAGCCCAACCCCAACCAGCACACACCAGGCAGCACCCACCAGCCCCAGAACAGACCAAGCCCCAACAGAACCAGGACCACTGCTCCCCCCCCACATCCACAGCACACCAAGCCCAGCACAGACCAAAGCCCCACAGCCACAGACAACCCACCAGCCAACAACCACTGACACACCCCGACCACAGACAGGAGCAACCATGAACAGCCAGACCAGCCACCCACAGGACAGGACAGCCCCCAGCAGCAGACCCAGCAAAGCAGCCAGCAGAACACCCAGAGGCACACCACAGAACCACAGCACAAAGCCCCCCCAGCCACCACCAAGCAGCAGCTCAGCCCACAGCACATCAGACCCACATGCAAGGATACAATCAGCACCCAGAAAAGACAAAGGCCCACAGCACCAGCCCACCCACCACTGGACGCACAAGCCCAAGAAAAGAAAACCCCCCAGACCACAGCCTGCAGCAAGGCAGAAGGCACCCCGCAGAGCACCCCAACACACCACTCAGCAGACAGCCACAGAACAGAGACAGCAGCACCACCAGCCAGCCAGACACACAGCAGCCCACACCAAGACAAAACACGCCACCCACCAGAACCTCCACCACCAGAACACAGGAGACAGCACCTGGCCAGAAGGAAGCCCAGCAGATCAGCCAGCCACCACAGCACAGCAACACAGAACCCCCCAGACACACCCAGGCCAGCACCAGAACCACAGCACACCCAGCATCAGACCAAGTGGGCCCACACAGAGACATGCAGACAGCAGCAGACACACCACCAGCCCCCAGACCCAACAGGCACCACAGAAGCACCAGACAAACACACAGACACTGCCCCAGCCAGCAACAGCAGACAGCAGCACAAAGGTCCACAGACGAACAGCACCATGAACACCAGAAAAAACAGACTTTCAACACACATGCAAGCCACCACAGACACCACCAGGCACCCCCAAGGAACAGAAAACACAGAACTGACCCAACACAGCAAGACCGCACAACACGCCACCAGCAGACCCCAGACACACCAACCAACCAGAAAACCACCCACCAGAACAACCACACAATCCAGAACAGCAACACAATGCCCAGCCAGGGAGCCTAGACAGACCCACCACAAACAGCACCAGAAAAGGCACAGAAGGGATGACACAGGCAAACACAGCAGACACACCCCAGTGCCAGAACACACCCACAGGCACCAGACCCCCCCAGACAGCACAGCACACAGAGAACAGACAGCCAACCAGAGCACCAGAAAGCACCAGCCAACCCACCACACAGCCAGACAGCCCAAGACCCAGCAGACAACCAGCCAGCCCGCAAGAGAACACACAGCCAGGCTACCCCCCAAGCAGACCACCAGATCAGCCCAGCAAGAGAGCCAGACAGCAGAAGCAGCCAGCCAGACAAACCAGCAGTCCAACCACCACACCCCCCCAGCCACAGAGGCACAGATGCAGACAACAGCCACCAGCACAACAGCACAGCCCAGCAGAAAACATGCCAGCACAGCAGCAGAACAAAGACCCAGCGCAAGCCCCCACATCCAGAGGAAAGCACAGGAACCACAGGAACCAGAAACAACAGCACCCACGAGGAAAACCCAAGAAGGAACCAGCAGCACAACAGCCAACATGCAGCACCCAGCACCCACCACACCCAGAATGAAGAGAACCGGAGAACCACACCAGCAGCACCAGCCAAGGAAAGCACCAAGACAGCCCCAGACCACACCCCAGCAGCCAACACAGAAGCCAGAACAGCCACCCCCAGAAGACCACACAACACAACAGACAGCCCACACCAGCACACCACCAGCCCACCCACACCCCCACACACAGCACAGGCAGGAACAGCAGAAACTCCAAGAAAGAGAGCCACCACCCCAACCCAAGGACCCACACAGACCAACAGCACCAAGCACAACCAGACAGCAGCCAGACAGCACCCCCCAGCCAGAACACAGCAGCAGCACACCAGGAACCACCCCCACCAAGACGCACAGACCCCCTAAGACACACAGCCAGACCACCCCAGCAGCAGCCCAGAAGCCCACAAGACAGACCAGCCAACCACCTGCCCCGCAGACAGCACAGCAGCACCAACCCCCCACACACGCCCCAGCCAGACACCCCAGCAAGGCACCCCATAAAGCAGGCAGCCCCAACACCAGACAACGGAAGGAGCACCACGCGCCAGAAGCCACCCACCCGCACCCACCACACCCCACAGACAGACAACAGCAAGGGAACCCAGCCAGCACGAGCCACTCCACACCCCAGCAGACAACCACCAACACCAACCAACCTCCCCCCCACTGCCACAGACACCCACAGCCAGAAAGATGCAGAGACACAAAGAGACCAGCCACCCTGCCACAGACCATCCACACAAGACACCCCACCACAGACCCCAGACCAGCAGGCAGCCAGAAACCAGCAGCCACAGCAGCACAGCAAACAGAGCACAGGCACAGCACCACACCACAACCCACAGACCACACCAGACACCCAACACAGGCCACACCGGAGGCCCAGCAACAACACCCCAAGCCAGCCAGAAAAGGACCTAGGCAACAGAACAGCCAGACAGCCTCCAAAGAGAAGCACAGCCCACACACACAAGCACACCCCAACAGACCAGCCAACTCCAGCCCCGCCCAGCAGAGAACAGCCCAGACCACCAGACAGCAGACCCAGCCAACCCAGACCCGCAGCACCCCCTACTCACAGACACCAGACACAACAACCAGCAAAGACGAACCAGAGCAGAGACCCCGACCCACACCACAGACAGAGCCAGTCAGCAGACACCAGCCCCACAGAAGACCAGACCCCACACCCACAGAACAGCACAACATACAACCACCAGCCCCAGTCAGAACAGCAGAGCCAACCAAGGACCCAGCAGCCAACCCACACAGCCAAAACCCCCAGAGACGCAAGCAGCCCACGACACCCCCAGCAGCACAGGCACCAGCAGGACCAACAGCCCCACCACCAGCAGCAAGGGCAGCAGCCCCCAGGGAGCAACCCCCCAGCAGCCAGCCCACAGAAGCCCCCACCAGCAGCACCACACCAGCACACAGCAGGAACCAGGCAGCCTCCACCCCAACCCCCAAGCCACAGCCTCCAGACAGACAAGCAGCCAAACCCAGCCAGAGCCAGCCCGAGCACACAGAGCAGCAACCAAACAACCCCAGCTCAAACCAGCCAAGACCCAGCACCACAGACCACCAGAGCAGAGAAGCAAAGCCGAGAGGAAGCCACAAAAGACACAGCCAGACCACACACAGGACACAGCCAGAAGAAGCAACCAGAGAAGACATCCCACAGACAGCACCAGCCAGACAGACACACTAGGCACAGACCAGCAGAACAAGCCAGCCCCCACGCACAGCACACCACCCACCCCCGCAAGGCAGCCACGAAAGCCCGACCACCAGCCAGAACCATCACAAACCAAACCACAGAGAACCCCAGCCCATGCACCTAGGACAGAAGGAACCAGGCAGCACCCCACCAGATGAAACAAAGCCAGAGTCCACAGCACAGACAGCCACCAGCCAGCACCAACACTCCCCCAAGCCACAACACAAGTCACAGAGAGCAGACCTCAGAACACAACATGCCCAACAGAGGGCAGAACAAACACACCCACAAGACCCAGCCAGCACACCAACAGCACCCCCCCAGGCCAAGACAGCTCAACAGGCAGCAGACCAACAGCAAGCCAGCCCACACACCCCCAGAGCAAGCCAAGCTACACCCCACCAAACACACACAAACACAGACAGAGCCAGCCAACCACACAGGCACACCAGCAAGCCCAGCCCCAAGCAGACCGCCCAGAACACAGACCCAGAAAGGAAGACTCAAACAGCAGCACACAGACAGAACACAGCCAGAGACCAGAGGCAGCACACCCAGCAGCCACAGACACCAGCCAGAACCCCAGCAGCCAACAGAAACAAAACACCAGAAGAACCCAGCCCAGCACACCACCCCCACCAACCAGCCAAAAGCCCAAGAAGAACAACCAGGACCACCCACCACAGCAGCCACCACCCCAGCCACACAAAAAAGAGAAAGCCACCAGGAAACACGCCACCCACAGCAGCCCACACCAGACAGTGACCAAGACACCACAGAACCCCCCCCCACTGTCACACAGCACACCACAGACACAGGCACAGCCACACAGCACACCACAGACACACCCAAAGCAACCCCCACAAAGAAGACCCACAGAAGCCAGAACCACAGCCCCCCCATCCAGAAGCAGCCCACCAGCCCACAGGAGAGCAACAGCACCAGCATACCCCACACACCCCCACCCACCACAACAGCCCCAGAAGAACCAACCCAAGAAAAGCCAGCACACCCAGAGCCCACAAGAGCCAGAGATCACAGCCACAGAAAAATCCAGACCCACATCACACAGCCCACAACAGCAGCCCAGAAGCACCAGCCCAAAGACGCAGGGCAAGAAAAGAGCAGCCTGAAAGGCCAAGCCAGAGCCCAGCATCACAAGCCCAAACCACAGAAAGACAGGAAGAGAAGCTCACCCAAGACACACACACCGCCACCCAACTCAGCCACTACAGACCCACAACAGAAGCACCCAGAGGCCCAGAACAAAGCAACAGAAGACAGCAACCCACCCAGCCCACACACCCAAGACAACCACACACCAGAACAAGCACCAGCAGCAGGCAAGCACAGACGCACACAGCCAGTGAAACCAAAGGACCCACAGACAGGACAGAAAGCCACAGAGAATCCCCACACCCACAAAAGCACGACAGCTAGCAGAGCAGAGACCAGACAGAGAACATTCAGCCAGCAGCAGAAAACCAGCACCACTGCACACCACAACAGACACCCACAACAGCTCCACCACAACACAGGAAACACCCACCAGCAGACACACCCAGAGCCCCAGCCAGAGACCACAGACACACAGCACCAGCCCCCAGAAACCAGCAACACAGGCCCAAACCCACAGCACAGCACCACGCAGACCACAAGCAGACCAGCAGCAGCACCCCCCAGCAACACAGCACCGAAGAGACAGTCAGCCCCGGACAGCACCAAGCAGCAGCTCCACCGCTGCGCAAGACACCCCAGCCCACCTCAAGACCCCCCACAGTGACAAGCCCACACAGCACACAGCACCAGCCAGCAGCCACCCAGGAACACGCCACCCCAACCCAGACCCACAACAGGCCACACCAGCCCAGAACCCAGACCACAGAAAAACAGAGGCAAGACCCAAACACCCCCACACCCAGCCCAGCACAGACACCAGCCAGCTACAACAGACAACAGCCAGACCCCAGCCCCCCAGCAAAGGCCAACCCCACCCAGCCGCAGCAGACAGCCAGAGACCCACCCACCAGCCAGGACCACCCAAGCACAGGCAGAGCCCCACAGAAGCACCACAGAGGGGTCCCACAAGCCAACCTCAGAGCAGACAAAAGACAGGAAGACCAGACAGCAAAGCAGCACACCCCCAGGCAGCCCCCCAGCACACACACCACACCCCCAGCAGCACCACAATCAGACCACCTGAGCCAGCACCAACAGCTACCAAAGCAACAAAGCAGACCAGAGCACCCACACACACACACCACACACAGACCAGAACCCCAGCAGGCAGACAGAGCCAGACCAGGCAGAAGAGCAGCACACAGACCACAAACCAGAAGACAGACCAGCCAGCAAAGCACCCACACACAAACACAGACCAGAAAGGCACAAGACCAAGAAAGCACTCAGACAGACCCATGACACAGCAGCCAACCAGCCCACAGACACACCACAGCAGCCCAGGAGAAACAGACAGCAGACACCAGCCCACACCCCAACAGGCAGCCCACCAGGAGAGCAACAACACACACAAAGCCCACAACACACACCCCTCACAGCGAGACAGCCCTAGAACCCCCCCCCCCCCCCGAGCAGAACCCCCCCCCCCACAGAAGAAAACAGCCAGGCCCAGCCCGCACCCACGAGGACCCAGCACTGCCCAGCCCAAGGAAGACAGCACCAAGCAAGGCACCACCGACATACAGCAGCCACAGCAGCACCAGGACTCGGCCCAACACAGACCAAAGAAGCAGCCAGCCAACAGAAACAAGAGAGGCCACAAGACAGGACCCCAGGCCAGACAGCCCACAGCCACCCAGAGGCCCCAATGACCACAGAGCACAGAACAGCACCACAGAGCTCACATCCAGAACACAGCCAGCACCCTCAATCCAGCAGAAGCCCAGACCCAAGCCAGCCACTGCACCAGACAGAAGGGACATGCATTCCAGCGCAGCCCAGTGGCCAACCCTCCACAAGACAGCACACCCAGACAGAGACCACAGCAGCCACAGCCTGCCCACCACCAGAAGAATGACCCAGAAGCCACCAAGCACAACACAGCCCCGCCCCGCAGCCCAGCCGAACAGCAGCAGAACACAGAGAGAACAGCACCACCAGACCACACCAGCACAACAGACCCCACACAGCCCCCAGCAGACAGACAGACACCAGCACCCAGCCCCCAACACTGACCCCAGAGAACACCCTCAGCACCACACCACACAGCAGACCCCACAAACACAGCAGCCCACACAAGCAAACAGCAAGCCCCACCCCAACACCAGCCCCACAGCCAGCCAGCCAACACCAGCAGAGCCAGAAGCACCAGACAGCAGCCCACCCCAGAACACAAGCCAGTCACCACCAGGATTCACTCCAGCAGGAAAGCACACCGGCAGAACCACCACAGCCAGACCAGCCCCTCCAGAGAGCCCACAGACCCAGCCAAAGCCACAGCCAGACTCCCACTGACAAGCCCCAGCAGCAGCCCAGCAAGCAGACCCCACTCAGACCCACCCAGCCCCCACCCACCACCAGCACCAGCCACACAGAACACACAGACACCAGACAGAAGTACAGCAAGGCACCAACCAGCCAGCAAGCGGCCCAGCCTCAGACCAGAGCACAAGCAAGCCACCCCACACACAGCAGAAAAGAAACAGCACAGCAGAGCTATACCAGACAGCACAGCAGACCCCGAAAACACAGACACCAGACCAGGCCCAGAGGTCCCCCCACCAGGCAGCCCAGAGCATCCCACAGCCAGACAACAGACCAGAACCGGAACCAGAGCAGGGGGAAGGGAGACAGCCCAGCAGCAGAGAGCACGCAGGAAGCAGCAACCACGCACCAGCAGAACACAACCACACCCAGAGGCCCCACCAGCCACAGCAGAAACAGACAGCACAATCAGGGACCAGAGCACCAGAGAGACACAGCAGCAAGCCCAGACAGCACCAACGCCAGCCCCCACGCCAGTAGACCACCCGCACAACAGTAAGCCACATCCAGACCCAACAGCACACACAAGCACAACCACAGCAAGCAGACAACTAGCACCACCAGAACACAAGACAGAACAGCAGAGACTCACAAGAGAACACTGCCCCCCCACAGCCAGCACAGACACCACACCCGACACACCCCAGAGACCACAAGAACCACCAAGACAGCAACAGAACAGAGACCCAGAGAGAGCAGCACAAGTTCAGGAACCAGCGCCCAGGAAAGCAGCACAGCCAGCCTTCACCAGACAGAACAACAGCCAAGACCCCCCCAAGCACCCCCCCAGCAGCCACACACAGACAGCAGGAACCCCCTCCAACCCCCCAAGACACAGCAAGCAGCAGACACAGCCACAGCACACCCACACACCACACACACCGAAGCACACCAGCAGCCAACAAGAGACCAGACGAAGCACACCACAGCAGACAGCACACTAGCCAGAACAGACACAGAGACCACAAGACCACGAGCCCAAGCCAGAGACACAAGCCCCAACAGACACCACCCAACAGAAAACCTGCCCAGCTCACCCTCTCACCCCAAACACACACACACAACACACCAGCACACAAGCAGCAAGCAGAACAGGCCGCCCACACCCAGCAACCCACACCCAAGCCCAGCAGCCACGACCACATAGACAGACAACAACACCAAACAACCACAAAGGCTTGATTAGCACACAGCACGCACACAGCCCAAGACCAGGACCCACAGCAGCACCACACCACACACCCAGCCAGACCAGACAGCCACCAGACACACCACACACCCCAGCAGACAGCACAGGGGACAAGCCCAGACACAGAAAGAGACCAGAACCCCCAGAAGCACACCAGCCAAGGCCCACAGAACCAGAAAAGCTGCAGGCCCGAAACACAGAAACAAGAAAGCATCACCCGAGAAACACACCAAGCCAACAGAAAAGCAGAAACCAGCAGAACCCAACCCAGCACACCACAACACCACAGCCAGCTCACAAGCCCAGCAACACCAGCACCAGACAACACAGCACAGAAGCAGGCAGCAACACAACCCACACAGCCAGGACCACCCGACCCCCACAACATCACACCACACACAAAAGCCCCACCACCACCAAACCAGCACCACCAGAACCAGAACAGCCCAGGAACCACCAGCAAGAAGCCACAAGCCCACACCACGCGGCTCAGTCCACTCCCCCAAGCAGACCACAGACAGAAGGACCACCCACACAACCAGAAAACACTGAACAGCCAAGACTAGAAGGGGCAGATCACACACAGCCTGGACAGAACACACCCCAGACACACCACCACATCAACACAACAACAGAGCATCAACAGAAGCAGACAAGACCCAGCCAGGCTCCACAAGCACACCCACACAGTCCTCCAAGCAACAACCACACCCAACACAGACACCGGCACACACCGAAGCCACCAGCAGAGAGACACCAGACCTCCGCAGCACACACACAGGCGCCCCAGAAGCCACCCGAGGCAGCACACAAAGAGAAGCCACTAGAGCAGCCACAGAAGACAGCAACCAACCTCTAGCAGCACCAGCAGCCACAACAGCACACACCCAGACAGCAGACCACACCACACCCAGGGAAAGACAACAGCAGCCCACAGCCCACACAGCAAAGCACAGCACCAAGACAACAGAGAACCCACCAAATAGACCAGAACAAGCCCAGAAGACAGAATGAGCACCAACCCACACACCACCCCAAACCCAGCTAGGGAAGAAGCCCAGAACAACCCCACAAGACAGAGCACACAACAGAAGGAAAACAACAGGCCAGCCAGTATATCAGCCAGAGAATCACGTATAAACCACGCAACTCACCATCTCGTCACCAATTAGGCTTCCGTATAACACCCACAGAGCACCAAGAACACAGTCGCCACCCAGCCCAAGAGAACCACACCCCCCCAGAAAGCAGCACACACAGACCACCACCCCCAGACCCAGACAGGCCAGCAGCTGAGGACACAACCACACAGCAAGGCCAGTGAAGTGCAGACACACAGACACACCCAAAGGCCAGACACACCCCCAACAGCACAGACACCCCAAGCAGATCACTCACACACAGCCAGCAACACCTGCCACCTGACCACACCCAGCACCACACCAGACAGAAGACAAGAACACCACAGAAGCGAGCACAGGCAGACCAAACGCAGACCCCTGAAACCAGAGGGGGGGCCCAACCCCTCCAAGCACCGAGCCACCCCAGGCACACCCCCAGCAGGAACTGACCCAAGAGGCCAGAACCCCACAGCAAGACCACACATGCACCAACACCACACCACTACAGAGCCCAGCCACAAGGCCCACCAGACAGCAACAGCCTCAAGCACATCACTCCAGAGAAGCAACCCAACCAACCCAGCCCAAGAACCAGCCCCAGACAGAGACCAAGGACAGCACACACCAGTGACCCACCCACAGCAGCCCCCACCCACAACCAACACCACCCAGACAGCCCCAGCCCAACAGCAAATGAACACCAGAGGACCCCCCCAGCCATCCCCAGCACACACGCAGGACAGCCAGCGCCGCCAGACCCAGCCAAGCCACAGAAAACCAGCCCCCACCAAGACCCCACCAGCAGCAGACCCAAGTCCAAGGCAGGACAGGCAGAGGACACCAGGCAAGAAGACAGCACAAACAACCAGGCCACTGCACAAGACACCACCAGACCAACCAGCCCAGCACACAAGCCTGCCCAAAGACAGGCAGCAGCCACAGCGCACACACACCACAGACCGAGACAGGCCACACAGCAGATGACAGAGGCCAGCAAGCCCCCACAACAACACCCACAACCAACTGCACACCACAGCACAGAACACAAGAGCAGAATAGACAGACCCAGCACAAAAGACCCCAGAGACACACCCCCACCTCAACACACAAGCAGCACACACACAACCAGACCACCAACAGAGACAGCCAACCAGCACACAGACAAGACAAACAGCAGGACAGACACCCCACAGACAGACCCACCCAAACCACACAGTCAAACACATCCCCACAAGCCCAGCAGCAGAAGAACACCAGCAACACAGACAACAGAACCCACCAACACAGCCCCAACCAGGCCCCACACCCCCCAGGGACCCACTCAGACCACACCAGCACAGCACCACCAGAGAACAACCCAGGCACCCAAGGCCCAGACACAGGCAACCAGCAGCCCACAGCCCCTCTCACAGACAACAGCAAGGAAGCACACCAGGGCAGCTGCCACCCCACAACTACTGCAGAAGCCAGGCCGGACAGAGACACCTGCAGAGACCCAGCACACAAGAAACAGAGCACACAGGCCACCAGACCCACACGGACAGCAGCACAGAGGACAGCACACAGGCCCCAGCACGACAAAGACACTGGACAGCACAAACCCCACCCAGAACCCCAAGAACCAGCGACAACCACAGTCCCAGAAACCAGCCAAGCCTGACCCAACCCAGAACCCCACAGGAGACCCAGCACTCACCCCAGAGCACACCCACACACCAACCAGCCACCACCCAAGAAAAGCACACCAGACCCCCAGACCCAGCAGAACACAGAGCCCACAGACCCACTGCAAAACAGCACAGGGCCCACGACAGGAAACACAAAGCAGCCCCACCCCCCACACCAGAGAACAGCAAAAGCAGAACCAGCCAGAAACAGCAAGACCCCAGCACACAAGCCAGAACCAGACAAGTCCCACCCCCCACATCAGACACAGCAGCCAAACACCAGTACGAAGCACCCCCCAGCAGCTCAGTAGCACCCAACTCCAGCGACACACAGCAATCGCCAGCAGACCACAGCCAGCCAAGAAAGCCACACAGCGCACCACAGCAGGCCAGCAGAGGCAAAGACCAAAGCAGCAGCACCAGCAGAGCAAGAACACCCCCAGAACCCACAGAGCCCACAAGCAGCACAGCACAGACAAGCACAGCAGAGCACCAGCACAGAGCAGCAGCCCACAGGAACACACAAGCAGAAGACCCACAGAAACACCCCCCCAGACAGAGCACCACCAGATCCAGCACAACACCAGCACTTCAGAGCAGGGAAACCCAGAAACAGCAGCAGCAAGGGAAAGAGAATCTCCTTCCTGACATGTACACAGAGTACGGGAAAAGAGCGTCCAAAAACAGCCAATACCAGGAGTTGAAACCAGCCACCGCACTGCCAAGCTAGAGTCGAAAAGGTCACAATGGGAGGAAAGAGGGTGAGGAGAACAAAAGGCAAGGCAAGCAGGAGGGCCAAAGAGGATAAAAAAAGAAACAAAGTAGGGGGAAGAGGCGGGGGAGAACACAAGGTGACGAGAAGGTGAGGCGAGGGCCAAAACGGATAAAAAGAGGGCAGAGGGATGGAAAAAGGGGGGTGAGGAGACATGAGGGCAAGAGGTTAAGCAGAGGGCAAAGAGGATAAAAGAGGACAGCAGGTGGGGAGTGGAGGACATAGGTGAGGGCGAGGAAAGGTCAAAGCGGATAAAAAAGGACAGCAGATGGGGACGGGCGAGGAGAACATGAGGTGACGAGAAAGTGAGGCGAGGGCAAAGAGGATATAAAGAGGACAGCAGGTGCGGAGAGGAGGACATTAGGTGAGGAGCGAGGAAAGGTCAAAGCGGATAAAAAAAGGACAGCAGATGGGGACGGGCGAGGAGAACACGAGGTGACGAGAAGGTGAGGCGAGGGCAAAGAGGATAAAAAGAGGGCAGAGGGATGGAAAAGGGGTGAGGAGAACATGAGGCAAGAAGGTACGGCGAGGGCAAAGAGGATAAAAAGAGGATAGAGTGTGGGGACGGGCGAGGAGATCACGAGGTGACGAAAAGGTGAGGCGAGGGCAAAACGGATAAAAAGAGGGCAGAGGGATGGAAAAGGGGTGAGGAGAACATGAGGCAAGAAGGTAAAGGGAGGGCAAAGAGGATAAAAAGAGGATAGAGTGTGGGGACGGGCGAGGAGATCACGAGGTGACGAGAAGGTGAGGCAAGGGCAAAGAGGACAAAAAGAGGGCAGAGGGATGGAAAAGGGCTGAGGAGAACATGAGGCAAGACGGTACGGCGAGGGCAAAGAGGATAAAAAGAGGACAGCAGGTGGTGAGAGGAGGACATTAGGTGAGGAGCGAGGAAAGGTCAAAGTAGATAAAAAAAGGACAGCAGATGGGGATGGGCGAGGAGAACACGAGGTGACGAGAAGGCGAGTGTAAAAAGGATAAAAAGAGCACAGAGGGATGGAAAAGGGGTGAGGAGAACATGAGGCAAGAAGGTAAAGGGAGGGCAGAGGATAAAAAAAGGACAGAGTGTGGGGACGGGTGAGGAGAACACGAGGTGACGAGAAGTTGAGGGGAGGGCAAAGAGGATAAAAAGAGGGCAGAGGGATGGAAAAGTGGTGAGGAGAACATGAGGCAAGAAGGTACGACGAGGGCAAAGAGGATAAAAAGAGGACAGAGTGTGGGGACGGGCAAGGAGAACACGAGGTGACGAAAAGGTGAGGCGAGGGCCAAGAGGACAAAAAGAGGGCAGAGAGATGGAAAATGGGTGAGGAGAACATGAGGCAAGACAGTATGGCGAGGGCAAAGAGGGTAAAAAGGACAAACGGTGGGGAGAGGAGGACATTAGGTGAGGAGCGAGGAAAGGTCAAAGCGCATAAAAAGAGGACAGCAGATGGGGATGGGCGAGGAGAACACGAGGTGAAGAGAAAAGAGGATAAAAAGAGAACAGAGGGTGGGGAAATGGGTGAGAACATGAGGCAAGATGGTACGGCAAGGGCAAAGAGGATAAAAAGTGGACAGCAGGTGGGGAGAGGAGGACATGAGGGTGAAGAGAAGGTGAGGCAAGTGCAAAGAGGATAAAAAGAGGACAGAGGGTGGGGAAATGGGTGAGGAGAACATGAGGAAAGGAGAAGGTAAGGCAAGGGCAAAGAGGATAAAAAGAGGACAGAGTGTGGGGACAGGGGCCAGGAGAACACGAGGTGACGAGAAGGTGAGGCGAGGGCAAAGAGGATAAAAAGAGGACAGAGGGTGGGGAGAGGAGGACATGTGGTGAAGAGCGAGGAAAGGTCAAAGAGGATAAAAAGAGGACACCAGGTGGGGAGAGGAGAACATGAGGGCGAAGAGAAGGTGAGGCAAGTGCAAAGAGGATAAAAAGAAGACAGAAGGTTGGGGAAATGGGTGAAGAGAACATGAGGAAAGGAGAAGGTAAGGCAAGGGCAAAGAGGATAAAAAGAGGACAGAGTGTGGGGACAAGGGCCAGGAGAACACGAGGTGACGAGAAGGAGAGGCGAGGGCAAAGAGGATAAAAAGAGGACAGACGGCAGGGAGAGGAGAACATGAGGGCGAAGAGAAGGTGAGGCAAGTGCAAAGAGGATAAAAAGAGGGCAGATGGATGGAAAAGGGGTGAGGAGTACATGAGGCAAGAAGGTATGGCGAGGGCAAAGAGGATAAAAAAAGGACAGACGGTAGGGAGAGGAGAACATGAGGTGAGGAGCAAGGAAAGGTCAAGAGGATAAAAAGAGGACAACAAGTGGGGAGAGGAGAACATGAGGGCGAAGAGAAGGTGAGGCAAGTGAAAATAGGATAAAAAGAGGCAGAGGTTGGAGAAATGGATGAGGGGAACATGAGGCAAGAAGGTAAGGCGAGGGCAAAGAGGATAAAAAGAGGGCAGGGAGTTAACTCCCGTTATCTGTCGCTGGTCGTATAAATCTAATTAAGATGATTTTACTTCCTAAGCTTAGCTACTCCCTCCAACATAGTGCTGTATTGATTCCTAAATCCTTCTTCACAAATTTAAACTCTGACCACGTCTTTTATGTGGGAAAAATTAGACCCAAGCTTAAATTCCCTACTTTACAGAGGTCTAAACAGATGGGGGGAGCGGTATTGCCGGATTTCTTTCTATATTATCTGGCCGGGCAGGTTATGGCTTTAAGTAAATGGATGCCAAATAAGTATTTACCTAACTCGTAAAGCCACCTGGCCCATGCTGCAAAAATTGATTGCCCGTTGGGTCTCCTAGAAACAGATAAGCTTAATGTCCCTCGATTATTGCACTTACTTCGTTTAGCGTGCAGTAAAGATGTATATCTTTGTACCGTGTTAGCCAGTTTCGTTTAGCGTGATCAGTTTGGAGACAAATTAAATAAGTAATCAGTTTTGAGGACATTATAGCGGAAATGCCGTTGTGGAATAATGCTTACTTCCCGCTACTGCTAAACCACCCATCCACTGACTTCTGGATTTTGCCTAATGTTTCCTCGGTCAAGGATCTATATGATCATGGTATCCTAATGTCCTTTCAGCAAATACAAACTAAATATAATATCCCGAAGTCCCAATTTTTTCACTACCTCCAACTCCGATCAGTTTTCCAATCGTATTTACGCTGTACGGCCACAAACCAATCTATCTCTTCTCTCCCTTTAACAGGAACCCTTAACTCACAGGGTCCACAGGGTCTTATCTCTTCCTTATACACATACATGTCTGTGGGAACTGACTCTGCTATAAAGACAAGGGGAAGTGGGAAGATCTCATCCCAGATGTTCAGGATGAGGATTGGGAGGAGATCCTTGAATCTCCAATTAGGGTGTCTCCATCCATCAATAATAGAATGACTCAATTATATAAGATATATCAATCCTACTTGACTCCGATACGGCTTTTCAAAATGGGCCGGTTCCAATCAACAGAATGTTTAAGATGTCACTCATCAGAAGCAGATTTTGCACACATGATATGGGGCTGCCCTATTATCCTTTCCTACTGGAAGGAGGTGACATCGTTGTTGAGATCCTTAGTACAAACTCCTATTCCTCTCAGTCCACTAGTTTGTCTATTTAGGGTGCTGGATGAAGAAACATGGGGACACTATGTGAAGATCTTCCTACGTGAGACACTTTTTGGCTAGGAAGGTGTTGGCATTACGTTGGATGGGGGCTCACATCCCTCTCTCAGAACCTGAACTGAATTGGTAAATTCAATTATACCATAAGAGCGAACACGATATCAAAACAGGGGCTGTTTGGGGAAATTTGACATGCCAGAAATGCAAGCTTGTGTCCCTGTTGGAGGAAAAGTTGCAAAATCTGGAAGAGAGGTTATCTACATTGAAGACCATTAAGGAAGGTGAAGAGTTCTTAGACAGAGCAGAATTATCTCTTCATGGTACAGAAAGAGAAGAAATTCAAAGTGCAACTGAAGAAACAGAGGAATGGAAGCATGTGACCAGAGAAGCAGGAGGATCGGGAGGCAGTCAGCACCAATTCTGCTCAGAAACCAATACCAGGCTCTTACACAGGAGAACGATGAAGAAATACATCAGGATAAGACTTTGCCCACAAAGAGTAACCTTGTACGCCCTCAGAGTCCTCCTGAATGGAGAAAGAAAACTGTTGTGAAGAAGAAACGGAGAGTTGTTGTCATGGGGGATTCCCTGTTGAGAGGAACAGAGGCCGCTATCTGCAGACCGGATATAACCTCAAGAGAAATGTGCTGTCTTCCAGGTGCAAAAATTAAAGATGTGTCTGACAGGATATCAGGACTCTTCAGACCTACAGATGACTACCCATTCCTGCTAATACATGTGGGGACAAATGACACCGCTAGAAACAACCTGGAAACCATCTGCAGTGACTTTGAAAACTTAGGTAAGAAAGTGAAAGAACTGGGAGCGCAGGTGGTCTTCTCCTCCATCCTTCCACTGGATGGCCATGGAACAAGGAGGTGGAATAAGATTCTGCAGGTGAACAACTGGCTACGTCGATGGTGCCGTCAGCAAGGATTTGGATTTCTGGATCACGGAGTGAATTACCTATACGATGGACTACTTGCTAGAGATGGGGTGCACCTTACGAAGACTGGAAAACATGTATTTGGAAGTCGCCTTGCTACACTCATCAGGAGAGCTTTAAACTAGAACAATGTGGGAAGGGAAGCAAAACGCCAGCAAAAGCCATACACTTGACAAATACTATTGAGAACTCTGCTATTAGAAGTGAAGGGGAAGAACAAAGACAAAAAAATCTAAATAATAAAAATATTGAAGAAAGAGAAACCAATCACAAACTAAAGTGTTTCTATACGAATGCACAAAGCATTGGCAACAAACAAGGAGAACTGGAGCTACTAACGCAGGAAAATAAATATGATGTCATTGGAATCACTGAGACTTGGTGGGACGATACACATGATTGGAATACAAGGCTAGAAGGATACAACTTATTTGCAAGAAACAGACTTGATAAACGAGGAGGAGGTGTTGCATTGTATGTTAGAAAAGCGTATATCTGCACAGAGATTGATGCTTCAGAGACTGGGAGTTCTGTGGAAACTGTTTGGGTAAGAATACAAGGACAGAACAATGGAAAGGACACCATTGTAGGCATTTACTACAGGCCGCCTGTGCAAGCTGAAGATATGGATGAACTCTTTATGCATCAAATGGCCAAGTTCTCCAAAAAATATGACATAGTGGTCATGGGAGATTTCAACTATCCAGACATTTGTTGGGAATCTCTCAGGCAAAACTAACAGGTCCAGGAAATTCTTATCCTCTCTTGCTGACAACTTTATCTTCCAAAAGGTAATGGAGAAAACAAGGGGATCTGCTACCTTGGATCTAATCCTCATAAACAGGGAGGAAATGGTGGAGGAGGTAAGAGTGGCTGGGACTCTAGGAGGTAGTGACCATGCTATTTTAGAATTTTGGATAACAAGAGGAGGAAGACCTGTGAAGACTCAGACGTCAAGGTTAGATTTCAGAAAGGCAGATTTTAAGGAACTCAGAAAGAGAATTGGAGGGATCCAATGGCTGGATATCCTTAAGGACAAAAATGTCCAGGAAGGATGGAAAATCTTGAAAAATGAGATTCTCAAAGCACAATCGTTAACAATTCCGAAAAGAGGGAAGAATGGGAAGCATTTAAGGAAACCAGGATGGATGAACATAGAACTTAAACACATGCTAAAAAGGAAGAAAGAAATGTTTATCAAATGGAAAGAGGGAGGCATATCTAAAGAAGAATATAATGCCGTCTGCAGAACCTGCAGGGCACAAATCAGATTATCTAAAGCTGACAATGAATTAAGGCTTGCAAGTGACGTCAAAAGCAACAAAAAGGATTTTGGGGATACGTCAAAAGTAAAAGAAAAGTCAAAGATGCTATAGGATTTTTACAGGATGAAAATGATGAAATGGTAAATCAGGATGTTGAGAAGGTTGAACTTTTAAATTCCTATTTTGCATCTGTTTTCTCTCAGAAAGGAAATGTAACATCAACTGATCTTCACTGTCCTATTAAAGGAATAGAAGAATCCAGGATATCTATAAACAGAAAGACAGTGAGGAAACACTTAGCTAACATAAATGAATTCAAGTCTCCAGGTCCAGATGAATTACACCCCAGGGTACTGAAGGAGATAGCAGAAGAAATTCTTGAACCACTGTCCATAATCTTTGAAAATTCTTGGAGAACAGGAGAAGTCCCAGAAGACTGGAGAAGAGCAAATGTTGTTCCTATCTTCAAAAAGGGGAAGAAGGTGGACCCAGGGAACTACAGGCCGGTGAATCTGACTTCTATACCAGGAAAGATCTTTGAACAAATTATTAAAGAACATGTATGTAAGTACCTGGATAAGAATGAAGTGATTAAACAGAGTCAGCATGGGTTTGTAACTAATAAGTCATGTCAGACTAACTTAATTTCCTTCTATGACAGAATCACTGACTGGGTGGATCAGGGAAATGCTGTAGATATAGTATATCTTGACTTCAGCAAAGCATTTGACAAAGTATCTCACACAATCCTTATTGAAAAAATGACTAAGTATGGAATGGACAAGGCAACTGTTAGGTGGATTCATAACTGGCTTAGTGATCGGACCCAAAGAGTGGTTGTAAATGGCTGCACATCCAGTTGGAAGAATGTCTCAAGTGGGGTACCACAAGGCTCTGTTTTGGGCCCTGTATTGTTCAACATCTTTATCAATGATTTAGATGAAGGAATTGAGGGTAAACTGATCAAATTTGCTGATGACACAAAGCTAGGAGGGGTAGCTAATACTAGAGAAGAGAGAGCGGATTCAAAAAGATATAAATAAACTGGAGCAGTGGGCAGCAACTAACAGAATGGATTTTAACAGGGAAAAATGCAAAGTACTACATGTGGGCAATAAAAATGAAAAAAGCATATACAAAATGGGAGGAATAGGGCTAAGTAACAGCACAAGTGAAAAAGACTTGGGTATACTAATTGATCACAGACTTAACATGAGTCAACAGTGTGATGCAGCAGCAAAAAAGGCAAATGCAATTCTAGGATGTATCAACAGAAGCATACAGTCTAGATCACGTGAGGTCATTATTGCCCTCTACTCCTCTTTGGTCAGACCTCATCTGGAATACTGTGTCCAGTTTTGGGCACCACATTTTAAAAAAGACATCAACAAACTGGAGCAAGTTCAGAGAAGAGCCACCAGAATGGTGACCGGTCTGCAAACCATGTCCTATGAGGAACGGTGCAGGATTTGGGAATGTTTAGCTTGCAAAAAAGAAGACTGAGAGGAGACTTAATAGCTGTCTACAAATATCTCAAGGGCTGTCACATTGTAGAAGGATCATCTTTATTCTCATTTGCACAAGGAAAGACTAGAAGCAATGGGATGAAACTGAATGGGAGGAGACACAGATTAGATATTAGAAAAAACTTTTTGACAGTTAGGGTGATCAATGAGTGGAACAGGCTGCCACAAGAGGTGGTGAGTTCTCCTTCAATGGAAGTCTTCAAACAGAGGCTGGATAGACATCTGTCTGGGATGATTTAGAGAATCCTGCTTTGAGCAGGGGGTTGGACCAGAAGGCCCATGAGGTCCCTTCCAACTCTACCATTCTATGATTCTATGAAGATTTGGGACAGGTGGAACTCTTCTCATCTTACTATACTAACGTAGCGTAGTGGTTCAGTACCACCGTGAATCTTATGGTTTATGCATCACATGGAGGTTACTATTGGCGGGATAGTTGTAAGTAGATGTGTAGTACATGTATGTGTTTGAAGGATGTTCTTTGTTCAAATGTTAAAACGTCTATTATCCATACAGTAATATATGGACTTGTGACATTAACATTGTATAAACAGTTTATTGTGCAAATTTGCTTTTCTTTCATAACCGTCTTGACAAATACACATGTACTATTTTGATTGTATACAAGAGTGTACGTTTTGTTTTATGGTTAAACGAATTTATAAAAAAAAAAAAAAAAAAGAACAGAGTGTGGGGACAGGGGCGAGGAGAACACGAGGTGAAGAGAAAGTGAGGCGAGTGCAAAGAGGATAAAAAGAGGGCAAAGGGTGGGGAAATGGGTGATGAGAACACGAGGCGAAGAGAAGGTACAGCGAGGGCAAAGGATAAAAAGAGGACAGCAGGTAGGGAGAGGAGGACATGAGGGCGAAGAGAAGGTGAGGCAAGTGAAAAGAGGATAAGAAGAGGGCAGAGAGTGGGGAAATGGGCGAGGATAACACGAGGTGAAGAGAAGGTGAGGCGAGGGCAAAAAGAGGGCAGAGGGTGGGGAAATGGGTGAGGAGAACACGAGGCGAAGAGAAGGTACAGCGAGGGCAAAGGATAAAAAGAGGTCAGCAGGTAGGGAGAGGAGGACATGAGGGCGAAGAGAAGGTGAGGCAAGTGAAAAGAGGATAAGAAGAGGGCAGAGAGTGGGGAAATGGGCGAGGATAACACGAGGTGAAGAGAAAGTGAGGCGAGTGCAAAGAGGATAAAAAGAGGGCAGAGGGTGGGGAAATGGGTGAGGAGAACACGAGGCGAAGAGAAGGTACAGCGAGGGCAAAGGATAAAAAGAGGACAGCAGGTAGGGAGAGGAGGACATGAGGGCGAAGAGAAGGTGAGGCAAGTGAAAAGAGGATAAGAAGAGGGCAGAGAGTGGGGAAATGGGCGAGGATAACACGAGGTGAAGAGAAGGTGAGGCGAGGAGGCAAAAAGAGGGCAGAGGGTGGGGAAATGGGTGAGGAGAACACGAGGCGAAGAGAAGGTACAGCGAGGGCAAAGGATAAAAAGAGGACAGCAGTTAGGGAGAGGAGGACATGAGGGCGAAGAGAAGGTGAGGCAAGTGAAAAGAGGATAAGAAGAGGGCAGAGAGTGGGGAAATGGGCGAGGATAACACGAGGTGAAGAGAAGGTGAGGCGAGGGCAAAAAGAGGGCAGAGGGTGGGGAAATGGGTGAGGAGAACACGAGGCGAAGAGAAGGTACAGCGAGGGCAAAGGATAAAAAGAGGACAGCAGGTAGGGAGAGGAGGACATGAGGGCGAAGAGAAGGTGAGGCAAGTGAAAAGAGGATAAGAAGAGGGCAGAGAGTGGGGAAATGGGCGAGGATAACACGAGGTGAAGAGAAGGTGAGGCGAGGGCAAAAAGAGGGCAGAGGGTGGGGAAATGGGTGAGGAGAACACGAGGCGAAGAGAAGGTACAGCGAGGGCAAAGGATAAAAAGAGGACAGCAGGTAGGGAGAGGAGGACATGAGGGCGAAGAGAAGGTGAGGCAAGTGAAAAGAGGATAAGAAGAGGGCAGAGAGTGGGGAAATGGGCGAGGATAACACGAGGTGAAGAGAAGGTGAGGCGAGGGCAAAAAGAGGGCAGAGGGTGGGGAAATGGGTGAGGAGAACACGAGGCGAAGAGAAGGTACAGCGAGGGCAAAGGATAAAAAGAGGTCAGCAGGTAGGGAGAGGAGGACATGAGGGCGAAGAGAAGGTGAGGCAAGTGAAAAGAGGATAAGAAGAGGGCAGAGAGTGGGGAAATGGGCGAGGATAACACGAGGTGAAGAGAAAGTGAGGCGAGTGCAAAGATAAAAGAGGGCAGAGGGTGGGGAAATGGGTGAGGAGAACACGAGGCGAAGAGAAGGTACAGCGAGGGCAAAGGATAAAAAGAGGACAGCAGGTAGGGAGAGGAGGACATGAGGGCGAAGAGAAGGTGAGGCAAGTGAAAAGAGGATAAGAGAGAGGGCAGAGAGTGGGGAAATGGGCGAGGATAACACGAGGTGAAGAGAAGGTGAGGCGAGGGCAAAAAGAGGGCAGAGGGTGGGGAAATGGGTGAGGAGAACACGAGGCGAAGAGAAGGTACAGCGAGGGCAAAGGATAAAAAGAGGACAGCAGGTAGGGAGAGGAGGACATGAGGGCGAAGAGAAGGTGAGGCAAGTGAAAAGAGGATAAGAAGAGGGCAGAGAGTGGGGAAATGGGCGAGGATAACACGAGGTGAAGAGAAGGTGAGGCGAGGGCAAAAAGAGGGCAGAGGGTGGGGAAATGGGTGAGGAGAACACGAGGCGAAGAGAAGGTACAGCGAGGGCAAAGGATAAAAAGAGGACAGCAGGTAGGGAGAGGAGGACATGAGGGCGAAGAGAAGGTGAGGCAAGTGAAAAGAGGATAAGAAGAGGGCAGAGAGTGGGGAAATGGGCGAGGATAACACGAGGTGAAGAGAAGGTGAGGCGAGGGCAAAAAGAGGGCAGAGGGTGGGGAAATGGGTGAGGAGAACACGAGGCGAAGAGAAGGTACAGCGAGGGCAAAGGATAAAAAGAGGACAGCAGGTAGGGAGAGGAGGACATGAGGGCGAAGAGAAGGTGAGGCAAGTGAAAAGAGGATAAGAAGAGGGCAGAGAGTGGGGAAATGGGCGAGGATAACACGAGGTGAAGAGAAGGTGAGGCGAGGGCAAAAAGAGGGCAGAGGGTGGGGAAATGGGTGAGGAGAACACGAGGCGAAGAGAAGGTACAGCGAGGGCAAAGGATAAAAAGAGGACAGCAGGTAGGGAGAGGAGGACATGAGGGCGAAGAGAAGGTAAGGCAAGTGAAAAGAGGATAAGTAGAGGGCAGAGAGTGGGGAAATGGGCGAGGATAACACGAGGTGAAGAGAAGGTGAGGCAAGGGCAAAGAGGACAAAAAGAGGGCAGAGGGTGGGGAAATGGGTGAGAACTAGAGTTGAGCGATACTTTCCGATATCCAAAAGTATCGGAATCGGAATGGTATCGCCGATACCATTAAAATATCGGCGATACCCGATACCGATACCGGAAGTCCCATGTAAGTCTATGGGAACAAAATATCGGAATTAAAAAAAACCCCATTCTTGCCTTGTTGGTTAATTGTACATGAAGGAAAACAACAAAGAGTAATGTACAATGTATTGTGGAAGGTTGAGGAGACATTAAAGGCATAGATGTTTAACCCAATCAAATGGAATAGCATAAATATTTTTTTTTTAAAGATGTTCGGATTGACAAAGAAATTGACAATGTTGTTAACGTTTTTTCTATTTTGGCAAATATGTATATTTCACAACTTCCATGCTCTTCACCTTTTTAACTTTTCACACACTTTCTCCTTCATAATCTTCAGCAGCATCATCTTTTTCATCAAATTATTCTTCATCTTCACCTTCTTTATCTTCTTCTTAAACTTCTTGCTATTCATCTTTTTGTTAACATTACTCAGATTCTTCTTATTAAACTATTATTCTTATTCATATTGTACTTCATCTTCTTCATCATATTCTTATTTGTGACAGAGAATCCTGTACTTGTAATCTGTCAAAGTATGAATTTTTCATCCTTCCGTTCTTGCTGTCACAAAAGATTTAAATTACAACAGTATTTGTCCGTGTTCAGTTTAGCCTGCAGCAGCAGGCATTTTCCAGGGGCACCACGAGGAGGAACGGACTCACCCCCATACACTGCTTAGTCTTCTTCTGCTTAGAATTTAGAGCATATATTTTGCTCTTCATTTTGGTCTTATACTTCATGTTCTTCTGCTTTTTGATCTTCTGCTTATTGTTCTTAAGTCTCTTGTTCTGTATCTTGTAGTTTGTCTTAACCTTCTTAGTCCTGTTTGGTAATCTTTTATTTCTTCTTTGTGATGGTGTTTAGGCTGGTTGGCTTGATGCTCATCGTCCTTGTGGTTGTCATCTTCTTTGGGGTGGTCATCAGGGTCGTTGTCTTCATTGTTGGAGATCCAGAGTGATTACCCAAAAAAGCATTGAAAAAATCTTCAATTTGTAAATGTAGCAGAAGGTACAAGAGCCAATGCAAGTAACGAGGACCAGCTGACTGTGCTGGAACCCGGAGGGGCAGCAGAAGGAAAAGAGCCAATGGCACAACCGAGGACCAGCTGACGTTACTGGGACACGGTTACTAAGCAGGAGGTACCTGTGCTCCAAAGCACTACCAAGGACCAGCAGACATTGCTGGAACTCGGATACCGAGATGGAGGCACCTAGGCCAAAGGCACTGCGGAGAACCAGCTGACGGTACTGGAACCCGGACGGGTAGCAGAAGGTACAAGAGCCAATGCAAGTAACGAGGACCAGCTGACTGTGCTGGAACCCGGAGGGGCAGCAGAAGGAAAAGAGCCAATGGCACAACCGAGGACCAGCTGACGTTACTGGGACACGGTTACTAAGCAGGAGGTACCTGTGCTCCAAAGCACTACCAAGGACCAGCAGACATTGCTGGAACTCGGATACCGAGATGGAGGCACCTAGGCCAAAGGCACTGCGGAGAACCAGCTGACGGTACTGGAACCCGGACGGGTAGCAGAAGGTACCCATGGAAATTTAAGATGACAGGCCGCGAGCCGGCCGCAGTTACCGAATCCCACAGTACTACAGTGGGTGATTGTCCTATTGTCACAACAGAAACAGCCTTTATTTGCATATCCCGCAGCACACATAGGAAGCACCTAAACTCCAAGCACCATAGAGTCGGCTAACCCGACCGCAACACGACAGGACAACTTATTGGAGGCTAAGTGACGTTTACACTGACAGGAAACAGATGGCGTGCTGTAACCAGTCTGGGCAGGAGTGAGTACCCGTGCCAATGACACTTCCGAGCAACAACTGGCGGTGTTGTAGCCCAGGGATGAGAAGAGAACATGGTGGAGGCAGCAGGACTTTTTGCCGTTATCACAGCAGGGGAACAGCTGACATTACTGAACCCCAGTAACACAGGAGCAAGTGTTGACTGTGCTAACAGCACTTCCGAGCAACAACTGGCAGTGTTGTAGCCCAGGGATGAGAAGAGAACAGGGTGGAGGCAGCAGGACTTTTTGCCGTTCACACAGCAGGGGAACAGCTGACATTACTGAACCCCAGTAACACAGGAGCAAGTGTTGACTGTGCTAACAGCACTTCCGAGCAACAACTGGCAGTGTTGTAGCCCAGGGATGAGAAGAGAACATGGTGGAGGCAGCAGGACTTTTTGCCGTTATCACAGCAGGGGAACAGCTGACATTACTGAACCCCAGTAACACAGGAGCAAGTGTTGACTGTGCTAACAGCACTTCCGAGCTACAACTGGCGGTGTTGTAGCCCAGGGATGAGAAGAGAACAGGGTGGAGGCAGCAGGACTTTTTGCCGTTATCACAGCAGGGGAACAGCTGACATTACTGAACCCCAGTAACACAGGAGCAAGTGTTGACTGTGCTAACAGCACTTCCGAGCTACAACTGGCGGTGTTGTAGCCCAGGGATGAGAAGAGAACATGGTGGAGGCAGCAGGACTTTTTGCCGTTCACACAGCAGGGGAACAGCTGACATTACTGAACCCCAGTAACACAGGAGCAAGTGTTCACTGTGCTAACAGCACTTCCGAGCTACAACTGGCGGTGTTGTAGCCCAGGGATGAGAAGAGAACATGGTGGAGGCAGCAGGACTTTTTGCCGTTCACACAGCAGGGGAACAGCTGACATTACTGAACCCCAGTAACACAGGAGCAAGTGTTGACTGTGCTAACAGCACTTCTGAGCTACAACTGGCGGTGTTGTAGCCCAGGGATGAGAAGAGAACATGGTGGAGGCAGCAGGACTTTTTGCCGTTCACACAGCAGGGGAACAGCTGACATTACTGAACCCCAGTAACACAGGAGCAAGTGTTCACTGTGCTAACAGCACTTCCGAGCTACAACTGGCGGTGTTGTAGCCCAGGGATGAGAAGAGAACATGGTGGAGGCAGCAGGACTTTTTGCCGTTCACACAGCAGGGGAACAGCTGACATTACTGAACCCCAGTAACACAGGAGCAAGTGTTCACTGTGCTAACAGCACTTCCGAGCTACAACTGGCGGTGTTGTAGCCCAGGGATGAGAAGAGAACATGGTGGAGGCAGCAGGACTTTTTGCCGTTATCACAGCAGGGGAACAGCTGACATTACTGAACCCCAGTAACACAGGAGCAAGTGTTGACTGTGCTAACAGCACTTCCGAGCTACAACTGGCGGTGTTGTAGCCCAGGGATGAGAAGAGAACATGGTGGAGGCAGCAGGACTTTTTGCCGTTCACACAGCAGGGGAACAGCTGACATTACTGAACCCCAGTAACACAGGAGCAAGTGTTGACTGTGCTAACAGCACTTCCGAGCTACAACTGGCGGTGTTGTAGCCCAGGGATGAGAAGAGAACATGGTGGAGGCAGCAGGACTTTTTGCCGTTCACACAGCAGGGGAACAGCTGACATTACTGAACCCCAGTAACACAGGAGCAAGTGTTGACTGTGCTAACAGCACTTCCGAGCAACAACTGGCAGTGTTGTAGCCCAGGGATGAGAAGAGAACATGGTGGAGGCAGCAGGACTTTTTGCCGTTCACACAGCAGGGGAACAGCTGACATTACTGAACCCCAGTAACACAGGAGCAAGTGTTGACTGTGCTAACAGCACTTCCGAGCAACAACTGGCGGTGTTGTAGCCCAGGGATGAGAAGAGAACAGGTGGAGGCAGCAGGACTTTTTGCCGTTATCACAGCAGGGGAACAGCTGACATTACTGAACCCCAGTAACACAGGAGCAAGTGTTGACTGTGCTAACAGCACTTCCGAGCTACAACTGGCGGTGTTGTAGCCCAGGGATGAGAAGAGAACATGGTGGAGGCAGCAGGACTTTTTGCCGTTACACAGCAGGGGAACAGCTGACATTACTGAACCCCAGTAACACAGGAGCAAGTGTTGACTGTGCTAACAGCACTTCCGAGCAACAACTGGCGGTGTTGTAGCCCAGGGATGAGAAGAGAACAGGTGGAGGCAGCAGGACTTTTTGCCGTTCACACAGCAGGGGAACAGCTGACATTACTGAACCCCAGTAACACAGGAGCAAGTGTTGACTGTGCTAACAGCACTTCCGAGCAACAACTGGCGGTGTTGTAGCCCAGGGATGAGAAGAGAACAGGGTGGAGGCAGCAGGACTTTTTGCCGTTCACACAGCAGGGGAACAGCTGACATTACTGAACCCCAGTAACACAGGAGCAAGTGTTGACTGTGCTAACAGCACTTCCGAGCAACAACTGGCGGTGTTGTAGCCCAGGGATGAGAAGAGAACAGGTGGAGGCAGCAGGACTTTTTGCCGTTCACACAGCAGGGGAACAGCTGACATTACTGAACCCCAGTAACACAGGAGCAAGTGTTGACTGTGCTAACAGCACTTCCGAGCAACAACTGGCAGTGTTGTAGCCCAGGGATGAGAAGAGAACAGGGTGGAGGCAGCAGGACTTTTTGCCGTTCACACAGCAGGGGAACAGCTGACATTACTGAACCCCAGTAACACAGGAGCAAGTGTTAGACTGTGCTAACAGCACTTCCGAGCTACAACTGGCAGTGTTGTAGCCCAGGGATGAGAAGAGAACATGGTGGAGGCAGCAGGACTTTTTGCCGTTCACACAGCAGGGGAACAGCTGACATTACTGAACCCCAGTAACACAGGAGCAAGTGTAGACTGTGCTAACAGCACTTCCGAGCTACAACTGGCGGTGTTGTAGCCCAGGGTCAAGGAGGATGTTTAAATACTATATCAAGTATTTTCCTTGTTACGTGTCAATTAAAAATGTCTATACTCCAAACAAGAGAAATATAAACTTTAGTACCATAAGATGATGATTTAACTTAAAAAAATATATGTAAATTAATAATTTACAAACATAAACGCATACATTAACATGTTGAAAAGCAATGCAAACCACAATTAAAATAGGTTAAATAATCTGCTATACGGTTTAAAATAAAAGCATACAAGTACACATCAGAATCCATTAATGATGGGTAAGTAACAGTATGTACACCATTTTTATTGTGTAGACAATGAATGGCTGACTTAAAAACATAATCCGCATTACAAGTTTTCTTTGACATTCATAAAACTTTACATTTGGTGAATAATATCACTAAAATTTTTAAAAAAATATCTAAAATTTCCATCATGTAATACTGATAATATGTGCCAATCATTTATATTAACAAAACAAAAATTTAAAAAGTGCATAGTGCAGAGTGAAAACAGATATTTATGCCTGACTGTGGACTTGCAAGCATGACAACGGATAGATAAGGTATATATAGATGAGACTGCATAGCCACAGATGGTGAATGGCGATGTAATACTGTACCTCAATAAAGTGTGCGTTACTACTACATCCTTTTTTTTATCTAGCTTTATAAAAGGTTACGTGCATGTATGGTTGCGCCTTTGTTTGGACGCACAGACTGGCTTCCTGCTGTGACGCGTTGGGTATTGGAGCATCTGTGCGTCTTATGACGCAGACTAACATTCACGGTGCGCATCGTTCATCATCGCAAGCGTACCGACAACACAAAGGCGTTGTCATGACTGCTTTACTCAGTAAACATGCACCTATGATGAAACATACACGCATGTGCCCTATTACATAACAAGCTACAAGAAAAACGAGTGTGAGGTGTGACACAGCTGTTTTGTTAAGGTACAGTATTATATCGACATTGTACAGATGTCGCTATTCAGTCTGATAAATATATATCATTCACGTATTCTATCAGTTGTCGTTCTTTCAGCACCACTTACAGGTATATATTTTGCTATTGTGACTATGCACTATTGACTTTACCAAGGTAATGCATGATTTTTGTTAGCGATTATCATGTTTACATGAAGGACCTTTATGATATGGGCTGTTACCTTTCTAATCAAATATGTATTTTTTAAAATGACACAAATATAAGTAATGTTGAAGAGGACTATTCCTACATGCATTGTTTGCACAATATTACAGGTGTACATCACGTCCCTTAATCAACATTGGATTATTATATTTACTTGTATGCTTTTATTTCAAAGGCAAGAACACTGAAGTATAACCTTCGCACTGCAGCAGTTGTCAAAGTTCAACCCACATTATGCACTTCCAACATTGCAGTATTTGAGTCATCATGATGTGAGTTGGATTTGTCTAAGCTATGGAGTGACAAGGTTGACCATCAGTATCCTATAGCATAAGTAGGCTTTTGTGTTTGCATTTGTTTTCGACATGTGCATATCTGTAATAATATGTCACAATTATTTTGTTACAGATTTGTGACAAAGACAAATCATTTTATGGTTTGAAAGTTGACGTTTCAAATGTTTACAGCTTAGAAATCATGGTGTAGCCTCATATCTATGTGTAGCACTAGACACTTTGAGATGTCATGTTTTTTTCACCATGATTAGGTAGCTAGCAGTAATTTTTGCCGGACACACAGCAGGGGAACAGCAGGCGTTACTGAACCCCACAACCACATCAGCGATTGTTTTCATCTGTGCATCTAACACTTCTGAGCAGCAACTGGCGCTGTTGAAGCCCAGGGTCAAGGAGGGTGTAGGCAGAGGCCTAGTATGAGACATTTGAAGTTGAAGTTGTAGTTAGCAGCAGTAATTTTTGCCAGACACACAGCAGGGTAACAGCAGGCGTTACTGAACCCCACAAACACATCAGCGATTGTTTTCATCTGTGCATCTAACACTTCTGAGCAGCAACTGGCGCTGTTGAAGCCCAGGGTCAAGGAGGGTGTAGGCAGAGGCCTAGTATGAGACGTTTGAAGTTGAAGTTGTAGTTAGCAGCAGTAATTTTTGCCAGACACACAGCAGGGGAACAGCAGGCGTTACTGAACCCCACAAACACATCAGCGATTGTTTTCATCTGTGCATCTAACACTTCTGAGCAGCAACTGGCGCTGTTGAAGCCCAGGGTCAAGGAGGGTGTAGGCAGAGGCCTAGTATGAGACGTTTGAAGTTGAAGTTGTAGTTAGCAGCAGTAATTTTTGCCGGACACACAGCAGGGGAACAGCAGGCGTTACTGAACCCCACAAACACATCAGCGATTGTTTTCATCTGTGCATCTAACACTTCTGAGCAGCAACTGGTGCTGTTGAAGCCCAGGGTCAAGGAGGGTGTAGGCAGAGGCCTAGTATGAGACGTTTGAAGTTGAAGTTGTAGTTAGCAGCAGTAATTTTTGCCGGACACACAGCAGGGGAACAGCAGGCGTTACTGAACCCCACAAACACATCAGCGATTGTTTTCATCTGTGCATCTAACACTTCTGAGCAGCAACTGGCGCTGTTGAAGCCCAGGGTCAAGGAGGGTGTAGGCACAAAATATTGAGTTATTGCCTTGTTACGTGGCCATTGCAAATGTATGTACTTCAAACAAGAATAAATTAAGTTTTACTAGGACAATAAAATGATGAATTTCAATTCCAAGAATAGAAAAATATTTATACTTGAGAGTCCTCTGTGGTTGATACCGTTTAATGGCTAACTGAAAATATGGTAACAAATTCCAAGCTTTCCAGACTACTCAGGTCTCTTCATCAGGCTAAGACTAAAAGAAAAAGGAAGAATCACATATTTCTACACACAACAGGACACAGGAATAGGTAAGACAAGTGAGGGAGGGACAAGTGAGGGGAGACCGGCCAAAAAATGAGAACAAGGATGAATTATCAGCGCCACACGATAAGACAAAAAATAATGGATTTACCTGTGGCAAAACACTTTTGTATGCCCAGTCATAGCATGATGGATATGGAATTACTGGTATGAAAATATAACTTCAAATATGACAAAGATACAAAGGTTTCAGAATATAAGCTCATCATGACCTTTGACACTGTTAGTGATGGAATGAATAGATCACACGGATTTATGTCATTCTATATCAATTAAGGAATCTGCGTCTCTGCCCTTCCAGGGGCATGAAAACACAAAACCAGACCCCAATCAGAGGGCAATAAAACTTTCTATCGTTATCTAGGAACTGTTCCAATATTTATGTTCATCCCTCTGTGATAATGACAGTTCTGCTACACGTCACTTACTTGTCTTACCTATTGCACTATTCCTGTGTCCTGTTGTGTATAGAAATATGTGATGCTTCATTTTTTGTTTTAGTCTTTGCCTGATGAAGAGACGTGAGTAGCCTCGAAAGCTTGCAATTTGTTACCATCTTTTCAGTTATCCATTCAAAGGTATCAACCACTGCGGACTCTGAAGTCTAAATATTTTTCTATCTACTGGCTAACACGGTACAAAGATACACGTTTCCTAACTTCAAGAATAAAAATAAAGACACTGCAAATATAAACGCATATATGCACATGCCAAAAATAAATGGAACAACACACCACCCAAAAAATTGGTTACAAAATATAGTGTTGTAAATTTAACAATAAAAGTCCATTTTTGTATTTATGAATAAATGCTTAAGGAACGCTATGTTAAACCATAACATAGTGAAGACAATGGATTTTGTAATAGTCACTTATCATCATCATCATTGCAATTTAGATGTGACAGTCACAGACATTTCAATTATTTAAGTTAATAAAATAGTTACTTTGTACACCATGTATGACATGTCCAGCATGGACTCATCAATGTGATGACACAATAATGTACGATAAAAAATAACCATTTAAAAAAACATAATGCATTGTCACAATTTAAGTGTGTGCCTGCAAGTGTAGGTGAAACAAAGGCTACGGATAGCAAAGGTATATTCTATGTCTGTATCAGACAGTGGACAGCCTCTGATGGGTAATGGCGATGTTATACTGTACGTCAATAAAGTCTGCGGCTGCAATCATGCATTTTTTGCTTGTATAGTGTTGAAGAGGGTAAAAGCATGTCTGGTTGCGCAAGGCTTTATCCGTCAACACTACCTTCCTACTGTCACACGTAGGGTAGGGTAGCGTGTGTCAATTAGATGACTCTATAAAATGTGACGTTTAGAGTTGAGCGATACTTTCCGATATCCTAAAGTATCGGAATCGGAATGGTATCGCCGATATCACTAAAATATCGGCGATACCCGATACCGGAAGTCCCATGTAAGTCTATGGGAACAAAATATCGCAACTAAAAAAAACCCATTCTTTCCTTGTAAACACTAAATATACACACATAGAATACATAATATAATAAAATATACACATGTCATTGTGACATATATATATATACATATATGTATAGTTTATACACTTCTACATAGTAAAATATCCTCTGATTCAATTGCCGGGTAAAGCCGGCTTCAGTGAAAAGACAGAAGCACCCGACATGAAATGACACTTGGTGTACATAGGGTTAACCATGTCTTTTCATGTCCTTTGCTATCTAATTTGCACAAACAATTAAATCAGTCTATGTGTGCAAAATTTCACACCTGTAGGGGTTAATTAAAGGTGTAAATTCGTTGTAAAAAAAACTGACTTTTTTGCTACGAATTTACACCTTTAATTAACCCCTACAGGTGTGAAATTTTGCACACAGACTGATTTAATTGTTTGTGCAAATTAGATAGCAAAGGACATGAAAAGACATGGTTAACCCTATGTACACCAAGTGTCATTTCATGTCGGGTTCTGCATTTTCACAAAAGCCGGCAATTGAATTAGCGGCTATTATACTATGTAGAAGTGTATGAACTACAAATATAAATATATATATATATGTGTCACAAATTCAATGACATGTATATATATATATGAGGTGTAAAATTGCTGAAAAAAAATGCGTGGGCTCCCGCCCTATTTTCGCAACCAGACAGACAAAGCCAGTGAGTGGGGGCAGATAATAATAGCCCAGAGAGGGACCATTATTTTTGCCCCCCCCCCCGGCTACTAACATCTGCCCCCAGACACCCCAGGAAAGACAAATCTATAATTAGATTCGCCATTTCTGGCACTTTGCCCGTCTATTCCCATTGCCCTGTAGCGGTGGCGAATGGGTTAATATGGGGTTATAGCCACCTTGCTATTGAAAGGTGACCTTAAGCCAGGTTAATAATTGAGAGCTGTCAATTAGACAACTATCAATTATTAATCCTATTGCATGAAATAAAAATAAAACACACACACTTTAATTAAAAATCATTTTAATGAAATAAAGACACATGTTTTTGACCATATTTTATTTTACTGCAAAAACCATTTCCTGTAATAAAAATAAAATAAAAAAGCAAAATTATTCTTACCTATCCCATGCACAGTCAGGTCCCATGGTGTAATCCTTCAGAAAGGGTTAATGTTTACTGCAGGGACCGCAGCTAATGCTGCAGCCTCACAGTAAACCCCAAATGAATGAGTTCCTCTCCTGCCTGACAGGAGAGTAAAGGCTGGGTGTCACATAACGATACACCAGCGATCCCGACAACGATATGCACTTGTCAGGATCGCTGGTGTATCGCTACATGATCGCTGCTGAGCTGCCAAACAGGCAGCTCAGGCAGCGATCTGGGACAGCGACACTGCGAGTAACATCGCTTAAGGGCCCGTCTCACATAGCAATATCGCTAGCGAGATCGCTGCTGAGTCACTAGTTTTGTGACGCAGCAGCGAGCTCACCAGCGATATCGCTGTGTGTGACATTCAGCGACGATCAGCCCCCCTGCCGGGTATCGCTGATCGCGCTGAAATGTCAGGACCTTTTTTTGATCGCTGGTTTCCCTCTGACAGGCACGCATCGCTGCGTGTGACAGGCGGAGACCAGCGATCCGCTGGTAACCAAGGTACACAGCGGGTTTCCAGGCACCGCGCAGTGCTTGGAAACCCGCTGTGTACCTTGGATACCAGCTCCCTGCATCAGGGCGCTGTATCCAAGGTACACAGCGGGTTTCTAGGCACAACCCCGCACCTGGAAACCCGCTGTGTACCTTGGTTACCAGCGGATCGCTGGTCTCCCGCCTGTCACACGCAGCGATGTGTGCCTGTCAGCGGGAAACCAGCGATCAAAAAAAGGTCCTGACATTTCAGCGACGATCAGCGATACCCGGCAGGGGGGCTGATCGTCACTGAATGTCACACACAGCGATATCGCTGGTGAGCTCGCTGCTGCGTCACAAAACTAGTGACTCAGCAGCGATCTCGGTAGCGATATCGCTATGTGAGACGGGCCCTTAAGTGGAAAGCTTAATTGATTGCTTTCCACTTTCACTTCAGGTCAGCCAGGGACACAATCAGTGACGTCAGAGGGAACTGATTAACAAAAATAGGGGTTCCCTTCGAAAAAAAAATGGCGTGGGGTCCCCCCTATTTTTGTTAACCAGCCAGATGAAGCAGACCGCTGAGGCCTGGATTTTCAGGCTGTTAAGGAGCCAAGATCCATGGACCTTGCCAGCCTGATAATACAGGCCACAGCAGTCTGCTTAGCTTGGCTGATTAACAAAAATAGGGGATCCCCTCGAAAAAAATTGGCGTGGGGTCCCCCCTATTTTTGTTAACCAGCCAGATGAAGCAGACCGCTGAGGCCTGGATTTTCAGGCTGTTAAGGAGCCAAGATCCATGCCAGCCTGATAATACCAGGCCACAGCAGTCTGCTTAGCTTGGCTGGTTAACAAAAATAGGGGATCCCCTCGAAAAAAAAACGGCGTAGGGGTCCCCCTATTTTTGTTAACCAGCCAAGTAAAATGCAGACTGCTGCGGCCTGGTATTAAAAGACTGTCAAGGCCCATGGATTTTGGCCCTCAACAGCCTAAAAATACCAGGCTGCAGCAGCCCCACAATTGGCGCATCAAAAGATGTGCCAATTGTGGCACTTTACCCGGCTCTTCCCACTTGCCCTGTAGCGGTGGCAAGCGGGGTAATAAGGGGTTAATGTCACCGTTGATTGCACGGTGACAATAAGCCCGGTTAATAATGGAGAGGCGTCAATAAGACACCGATCCATTATTAATCCCAAAGTTATTAAATGTGTAAAAAAAAAACACAGCAAGAAAAAAGTCTTTTAATGAAATAAAAGAGACAACACAGTTTTCATTAATTTTATTATACTCTCATTCCTGCGACGCCATCGATCTCCTGTAAAAAAATAAAAAAAACAAACCAACAGTATACCACCTGTCCGACGCAGTCCATAACGACAGTCCCACGACGATCCAACTCTGCTACATCGCAATGACAGGCAGAGCCTGTCATCGCAACGCAGCACAGCTGATTACCTGCTTCCCCGGCGGTGACGTCATCGGACTGACTGCTTTACGGCCGGGATTACCCAGCAGTCACTGCAGTTATCGTGAGAAACTGCATGTGACCGCCGGGGAAAGAGATGGCGGCCATTAAGCAGTCCGGATGTGACCGCCGGAGATCTTCTGCCAGGTAAGTGCCGCTGACTCCTGACAGACCCGACAGACGGACACTGACAGTGACAATCCCGATTCCGGTATCCGATATGACGAAAATATCGGAACTCGGAATCGGAATTCCGATACAGCCAATATCGGCCGATACCCGATATTTGCAGTATCGGAATGCTCAACCCTAGTGACGTTACGCAGGGGTATTGCGCCCTAGGGACGCCAAAAATACGACAGCAGTAATCATTTACTGTCTAATACTCCACCTATGACCAACCAAAAAAGACCGTTCCCTCTTTAACAATCTACAAGACTAACAAGCATAATGGTTGACGCTGACTTTATTGAGGTACAGTATTACATCGACATTGTCCATGAGTAACTATGCACTGTGATACCTATATACCATTATTAATTTATATCTGTTGTGGTTGTTTCAACAGCACTTGCAGGTATAACTACCTATTGTCAGTATGCATGATGCACTTTCTAGATGTAATAATTTATTATTGCACATTATTACCAGGTGTAGATGCTGGCCATTTCATATATGGTGTGTGAAGTTACAGTTGGCATCAGTATGTGTATTTTATAATGTCTGTCATAAATATAACTCGTGATGATGATGATGAGGATGTTTATGATTCGTACATCCATTGACTGCATTATCTTACAGGTACAGATAAAGTTCCTTAAAAAGCATTAATTCATAAGTATGAAATGTACTTTTATGCATTAATTTCAAAAAGTGAAGACTATGTTTTAGTTTTTGTTACCATTTTAATAGACATGTGCAGATATGCGCTGTGATGACAAATTATTATTTGTCCATATTTGTTATAAAAATTTATCATTCTAGGCCTGGAAAACTTCACTATTTCCTGTTTTAAGCATAACAATCAGGGTGACGGCTCTTCCCTATTTGGAGCATGTTCGACATGGTTTTTCTGTGCATGTGTAGGGAACAGAGACTTGTTGTCGGACACACAGCAGGGGAACAGCTGGCGTTACTGAACCCCACTAACACAGGAGCTTGTGTATTGGTCTGTGGACACGACACTTCTGAGCAGCAACTGGCAGTGTTGTAGCACAGGGAGTAGAGTTCAGGTGGTAGAAAGATGAACATAACAGGAGACATGGATAACGTTGCGAACCCGTTATTTAATCTGAAAACGGACAGACAAATTCTGGCGAGATCCATGCCTTGTTCATTTTCAGAAAAGTAAGCCGGTCTACATTATCGGAGGATAGTCGCATGCGACGGTCTGTTAGTACACCACCTGCGGCACTAAAGACGCGCTCCGATAATACACTGGCAGCAGGGCAAGCCAGCACCTCCAATGCATACTGGCTAAGCTCTGGCCATGTATCCAGCTTAGAGACCCAAAACTTGAATGGGGAAGAGCCATCTGGGAGTACACTGAGAGGGAAAGACATGTAGTCTGTCACCATCTTACGGAAACGTTGCCTCCTGCTGACTGGAGCCGTCTCGGATGGTGTAGACATTGGTGGCGCTGCCACAAAACTTCGCCACATTTGGAACATACTGGTCTTGCCCTGTGCAGAGGCGCTGCTTGTGCTCCCTCTTGTTGCAGAGCTGTCTCCACTGCCTCGACGCACAGAGCTGCTTTGTAAAGCAGTAGCAGCAGCAGTGCTCTCGGCTGGAATGGAGAACATTATGGATTGCACCAGTATGTCTTGGTACTCCCGCATTTTACGCTCCCGGTTCAACGGTGTGATGAGGCTTTGTAAGTTGTCCCGGTAGCGAGGGTCTAGGAGGGTGTACACCCAATAATCAGACGTGGTGAGAATGTGGGCGATGCGGCGGTCGTTTCTCAGGCACTGCAGCATGAAATCAACCATGTGCTGCAGACTCCCAACTGGCCAAGAAACGCTGTCCCCTGCAAGAGGCGTCATCTCTGCCTGCTCTGCATCACCCCACCCTCGCTCTACATACTGACTAGAGCGTTGTGTACCTCCCTCTGGAGCGATGTCTTCCTCCTCCATTGACTCCTCCTCATCCTCCTCACAAAGTGAACACTGCCCAGCCCTTTGGGAGGAACCACGTTGCGCTGACTGTCCAGAAGGTGATGGAATTTGTGACTCCTCATCCTCCACCTCTTCCAAAACCTCATCCCTTATTGCTTGCAGTGTTTTTTGAAGCAGGCAGATAAGGGGGACAGTCAGGCTGACTAGTGCATCATCTGCACTCGCCATCCGCGTTGACTCATCAAACGCACGCAAAACGTGGCAGATGTCCTTCATAGAGGCCCACTCAGTAGTGGTGAAGTGTGAACGACGCAAATTGCGAGTTGATTGCGCCTGATGCAGCTGATACTCCATTACTGCTGGCTGCTGCTCACACAACCGCTCCAACATATGTAACGTGGAATTCCACCTGGTGGGTACGTCACATATGATGCGATGTTCAGGAAGGCGAAATCTGCGTTGCAGAGCTGCAATGCGCGATCTGGCCATGCTGGAACGTCGCAAGTGAGCGCACTCTAGGCGGACCTTGTGCAGCAGTGCATCAAGATCCGGATAGTCCCTCAAAAAACTCTGCACGACCAAGTTGAGCACATGTGCCAGACATGGTATGTGAGTGAGGTTGCCAAGGGCCAGAGCTGCCACCAGATTTCGGCCATTGTCACACACTACCAAGCCTGGCGGAGATTCGCTGGCAAAAACCACACGTCGCTCTCCTGCTTGATGGCATTCCAGAGCTCCTGCGCTGTGTGGCTTCGATTCCCCATGTAAATTAATTTCAGGACGGCCTGTTGACGTTTGGCCACCGCTGTGCTCATATCGGTCGCATCAGGTAAGCGTTCACGGGTCCATGTGGAGGTAGACCGTGACGGCTCCTGCAGCGATGATTCTGAGGAACTGGAGTAGGAGGAGGAGTCAATGTGGACAGACTTGATTCCTGCAATCCTTGGAGTTGGCAGAACACGTACAGCGCCACTCTCAAGATCTGTACCCGGCTCCACAACATTGACCCAATGGGCAGTGAGGGAAAGGTATCGTCCCTGGCCATGGGTACTGGTCCACGCATCGGTGGTCAGGTGGACCTTGCTACTGACGGCATTTAGTAGCGCATGTTTAATTTTTCCCTCGACATGCTTTTGCAGACCAGGGACGGCTTGCCTGCTGAAATAAAATCGGCTGGGCACATTGTATTGTGGGACTGCCAATGCCATAAAGTTACGGAAACTGTCAGTCTCCACCAGCCTGAATGACAGCATTTCAAGGGACAGGAGTTTTGCAATGCCAGCATTCAGAGCCTGTGCTCGTGGATGGTTTGCCGAGTATGGCCGTCTTTTATCCCATGCCTGTGCTACCGATGGCTGTTTTGTGGCCTGGGAGTGTGAGGATGACAGGGAACTTGCAGCTGTGGGTGGAATAACACTGGGTCTCTGGACAACAGTTACAGAGGTTCTTCCATGGCGATCCTGTGAGGAAGCCGAACCAGCTGTGTGTGAGCTGGAGGAAGAGGCTCCAACACGAGCTGAAGATGTAGGTGCTGCTGTAGGTTGGCCTACATCTCCAGTGTGTCTTTGTAACTCAGCTACGTGCTTTGTCCGTACATGTTTCCACATATTTGTGGTATTGAGGTTACTGGTATTTTTACCTCTTTTAACTTTTTGATTACACAGCTTGCATTTGACATAGCAAATATCATCTGCAAGTGTGTCAAAAAAGGACCACGCAGTGCAAGTCCTGGGAGCGCCCGTTTTGGCTGTTGGAAGAGAACTGCTACGAACGGGTGCCAAACTGGAGGGTACAGGCAACCGAGTCTGCAGCCTACCTCTCCCTACTGTTTGGACCGTTGGGGCAATCTCTTCCTCAGAGCTGCTACCACCACCTTCCTGTTCCTCACGCCATGTTGGGTCTTGGACCTCATCATCTCCACTACCCTCTTCCAACACCTGCTGCTGTTGGGTGGTCTGGCCAGCACCTTGCTCAACAGAAAATGGCACCTGAGTCTCATCATCAGATGCGTTCTGCGGTGTGCTGACCATCGGCACTGGCTCACCCGCCTCTTCAGATTCAGAGAGACACAGCTGTTGCGCATCACTGCACACTGCCTCTCCTTCACATTCCAGAATGCTGCTTGGCTGGGCCCCTGTTTCCAAGCCAACAGATTCTGAGAACAGAAGCAGAGACTCAGCTGGCTCCAGTTCAGAACTCTCTGACTGCCTGGGCAATTTGGCAGGCGGTGAAGAGACAGATGGTTGTTCAACAGTGCTGTGGTCCTGAGAGGAGGTGGAAGCAATTGAAGTCGATGCATTGGCTGCCATCCAACCAACAACGGCTTCAATTTGTTCTTCCCGCAGCAGGGGGGTACGCTGAGCTCCTACAAAAGTGCGCATAAAGGAACGCTCACGGGGAAAACTGGTGGATGCTGTGTCACTGGGTGCGGCAGCAGCAGGCACAGAATCCCCACGTCCTCTCCCTGCTGCAACTCCACGGCCACGACCACGTGCCTTACTCCCTGCCTTCTTCATCTTGGTAGATTGATAAAGAAAGTCAGAAAAGTTATAAGGCCTAAGTGTGGTTATTCCTCACAGACTACAGTGAACACTGAAACACAACTGTTCAGTAGCTGTGAAAGGCCCCTTTGTCTACTTCTATAGTGTTTGCAACCAATGTATTGTATACGGATGGAAGCGCGTCACACTAATAGATTAGATTTTTTTCAAATATAATGGAGCAGCACCAATTAGAGAAAAATGTGAAGGATGAGGCAGTGACACACGCTCAGCAGACTACAACCAGCAGTAGTTGAAGAACTAACTGGAGCGTGATCTGCACTCAAAAAATGAAAAGCTCACAGACTACAGTGAACACTGAAACACAACTGTTCAGTAGCTGTGAAAGGCCCCTTTGTCTACTTCTATAGTGTTTGCAACCAATGTATTGTATACGGATGGAAGCGCGTCACACTAATAGATTAGATTTTTTTCAAATATAATGGAGCAGCACCAATTAGAGAAAAATGTGAAGGATGAGGCAGTGACACACGCTCAGCAGACTACAACCAGCAGTAGTTGAAGAACTAACTGGAGCGTAATCTGCACTCAAAAAATGAAAAGCTCACAGACTACAGTGAACACTGAAACACAACTGTTCAGTAGCTGTGAAACGCCCTTTGTCTACTTCTATAGTGTTTGCAACCAATGTATTGTATACGGATGGAAGCGCGTCACACTAATAGATTAGATTTTTTTAAATATAATGGAGCAGCACCAATTCCACAAAATAAAATAAAAAAAAGAGTCAGTGAGTGACACGTGCAGATGCCTACAAACAGCGGTGGATGCAGAGCAAACTGCAGCGTCACCTGCACTGTCACACACACCTTGCACAGAGCTGTTAAAACAACACTGGCAAAAGGAAGCTTTACACAGCGGTTGGTAAACTAGCCTGCCTAAAGCACAGTAGAGTACACAAAATCGCAATATCTAACTGTCCCTCAGAGTCAGCACAGCAGCGTTCTGTCCCTAACTGAGTTCACAGCACAGTGACGCTAAAATGGAGGCGGCGCCTTTTATAGTGCATTCTGACATCATTTCAGCAGCCAATCACAGCCATGCCATTAGTTAAGATGACCGCAGCAGTACAGGATGTGCCCACACTTCATAAGATTCCTCATTGGCTGACTAAAATCACATTGCCTCTCAAAGAATTATGGGAACTTCCGATTCCGGTATACGATATATGAAAAATATCGGAACTAAGTATCGGAATTCCGATACAGCGAATATCGGCCGATACCCGATACTTGCGGTATCGGAATGCTCAACACTAGTGAGAACACGAGGCAAAGAGAAGGTACAGCGAGGGCAAAGAGGATAAAAAGAGGACGAAGAGAAGGTGAGGCGAGGGCAAAGAGGATAAAAAGAGGGCAGAGGGTGGGGAAATGGGTGATGAGAACACGAGGCGAAGAGAAGGTACGGCGAGGGCAAAGGATAAAAAAAGAGGACAGCAGGTGGGAACAGGAGGACATAAGGGCGAAGAGAAGGTGAGGCGAGGGCAAAGAGGATAAGAAGAAGGCAGAGGGTGGGGAAATGGGTGAGGAGAACATGAGGAGAGGAGAAGGTAAGGTGAGGGCAAAGAGGCTAAAAAGAGGACAGAGGGGAAGGAGAACACAAGACGAAGAGAAGGCGAGGGCAGATAGGATAAAAAAAAGCACAAAGGTTGAGGACGGGCGAGGAGAGGGAATAGGCAAGGGGCTAGGAGAGGGCAAAGAGGGCAGGGAGAGGGACTAGACGAGGTCAAAAAGGACAGAGGGTGGGGAGAGGGGCAAGGAGAACACGAGACAAAGAAAAGGTGAGGCAAGGGCAAAAAGGATAAAAAGAGGACAAAAGGCGGGGAAAGGGGTGAGGAGAACACGAGGCGAGGAATAGATATCTTGAGGGCAAAGAGGATAAAGAGGACAGAGGGCAGGGAAAGGGGTGAGGAGAACACAAGGAGAAGGTAAGGCGAGGGCAGAGGATAAAACGAGGGCCGAGGGTGGGGAGAGAGGCAAAGAGAACGTGAGGCAAGTGCAAAGAGGCTAAAAAGAGTACAGAGGGCAAGGAGAACACAAGACGAAGAGAAGGGCAGAGAGGATATAAAGAGGACAGAGGGTGGGACAGGAGCGAGGAGAGAGATGAGGCAAGAAGCTAGGAGAGGGCAAAGAGGGTGGGGAGAGTGGCAAGGAGAGCACGAGACAAAGAAAAGGCGATGCATGGGCAAAAAGGATAAAAAAAAAAAAGAAAGAGGACAGAGAATGGGGAGAGGGTTGAGGATAACACAATGTGAAGAGAAGGTGAAGCGAGTGCAAAGTGGATAAAAAGAGGACAGAGGGCGGGGAAAGGGGTGAGGAAAACACGAGGTGAAGGTAAGGCGAGAGCAAAGAGGAAAAAAAAAAGAGGACAGAGGGTGAGGAGAGGCAAAGAGAATGTGAGGCAAGTGAAAATAAGCTAAAAAGGACAGAGGGTGGGGAGAGGGGTGAGGTGAACACGAGGCAAAGAAGGTGATGCCAGAGCAATGAGAGTATAAAAAAAAAAAAAAAAGAGGATGGAGTGTGGGAAGAGGGGCAAAGAGAATACAAGGCAAGGAGAAGATAAAGCGAGGGCAAACAATAAAAAGAGGACAAAGGGTGGGGAAAGGGGCGAGCAGAGGGATGAGGCAAGGGGCTAGGAGAGAGATTAGACGAGGTCAAAGAGGACAGAGGGTGAGGAGAGGGACGAAGAGAACATGAGGTGAGGTGAAGGCGAGGGCAAAATGGATAAAAAAAAGACGGTGGGGAGAGGGTCGAGGAGAACACGAAGCAAAGAGAAGGCAAGGTGAGGGCAAAGAGGATAAAAAAAAATAATAGGGGGTGGGGAGAGGAGAATACGAGGGCAAAGAGGACAGGTGGATGGGGACAGGGGAATGGAGTACAAGAGGCGCGGAGAAGGGAAAGGTAAAAAGAATAAAAAAAAGAGGACAGAGGGTGGAGAAAGGGACGAGGCGAGGAGGGACTCGAGCAGGTCAGAAGACAGAGTGGCAGGAGAGGGATGAGACAGGGCAAAGAGGATGGGGCAGGGAGAAGGGCTGGAGAAAAGAGGCGAGGGCAGAGAGGATATTAAGAGGACAAAAGGTAAGGAGAAGGGCTAGGGCAAAGAGGACAAAAGGGATAGAGGGTGGGGAGAGGGATGAGGAGTAGGACGAGCAGTGGGGCAAGTGAGAGAGTCAAAAAGAGAAGTCGGGTGAGAAACGCAAAAAGGGTGCACGTGAGAGGAGCAAGAAGAGTGAGTAAACGATGGGAGAGCGAATCAGAACATTTCCATATATCACAGCACTCCTGTCACCTTCTGCAGGAGAGACCAAGAGAAGACAGGGCGAGAGAAAGAGGAGGGAGAGAGAGAAAGCTGCAGACATGCCATTAATGGGCTGGCAAGGGAAACAGAAAGATGGGGGGAAAGGACATCCAGGACAACTCCTGTACCATGGTGAGCGAGACAACAACAGGGGACGGGAGACTCACCACAGATAGGAGAGGTCGGCTCGCCCGCAGGGTCACTGGCTGCAGAGAGTCCGAAAGTGAAAATGCCCACGAGCTGCTAGACAAAACATCAATGAGAATCACAGTTTATACCCCACGATCCCAGGGCGGTACATGCGGCTGGACAGCCCCTGATACCTGCGCAGTAGTTGGGGATGGACATCCCCAGATCCCAATCCCCGCGCCATATATGAGGCCATATATGGACAGCCCCTGATCTCGATCCCTGCGCAGTACACAAGGTCGGATAGCCCCTGATCCCGAGATGGTATACGAGGCAAGACACTGATCCCCCTCAACAGTACACGCACCCGGACCCCAAATTCCACAATAGCCCAGTACCTAAAGTGCAGTAGGCCGATGCCGCCATTCGTAGTCCCCTCCTCTGGGAAAAGTAGCAGCGGAGGACTATCCGGCTGGGACAGATAATGCTTCAAAGACTCCAGTAGCTGAATCCGGCTCCCAGGGGACCCAAGTTCTAAGAATCCTCGAGCCCAACACAAGAATCCCGGAGGACATGACATGGCCGGCTGAGATACAGAAAAGAATCAGAAAAAACACAAGGTGCAAAGAAGACACCCCAACATGTAGGAGCCTACCGTGCTGCATGTGGTCAGGAGACTCAGGACGTTGTGATCCATGCAGGTCACGTGATTGCTGACGAAAATCTTCACTGCAGCGTCCCGATCACCAGATTCAGAGACGAAGACCCCGAGGACCGAAGACATGACCCGAACCAAGAGCCTGACACCAGAGAACATAGCACATGAGGGGAGACCCCGGACTGAGAGATGAGGACCCCGAGCACTGAGGACATGACCCGAACCAAGAGCCTGACACCAGAGAACACAGCACATGAGGGGAGACCCAGGAATGAGAGATGAGGACCCGAGCACCGAGGACATGACCCGAACCAAGAGCCTGACACCAGAGAACACAGCACATGAGGGGAGACCCCGGACTGAGAGATGAGGACCCCGAGCACCGAGGACATGACCCGAACCAAGAGCCTGACACCAGAGAACACAGCACAGCACATGAGGGGAGACCCCGGACTGAGAGACGAGGACCCCGAGCACTGAGGACATGACCCGAACCTGCTCCAGTAAGGGGGGAATTAGGAGAGCAGGGCAGGCCAGACAGGTGCTGGTAGTGGGGGACTCAATTATTAGGGGAACAGATAGGGCAATCTGTCACAAAGACAGGGATCGTCGAACAGTGTGCTGCCTACCTGGCGCTCGAGTCCGACACATCGCTGATCGGGTTGACAGATTACTGGGAGGGGCTGGTGAGGACCCAGCGGTCATGGTGCACATTGGCACAAATGACAAAGTTAGAGGTAGGTGGAAGGTCCTTAAAGATGATTTCAGGGAATTAGGCTGCAAGCTTAAAGCAAGGACCTCCAACGTGGTATTTTCTGAAATACTGCCTGTACCACGTGCCACACCACAGAGGCAACGGGAGATTAGGGAGGTTAATAAGTGGCTCAAGAATTGGTGTAGGAAGGAGGGTTCGGGTTCCTGGAGAACTGGACCGACTTCTCAGTTGGCTACAGGTTCTATGCTAGGGATGGGCTGCACCTCAATGGGGAGGGTGCAGCTGTGCTGGGGGAGAAAATGGCTAGAAGGTTGGAGGAGTCTTTAATCTAGGGACTGGGGGGGAGGGTATTCATTTTATAGGAGGGGAAGGCAGTACAGATAGAGACCTGGGCACAAATAATGAAATTGGGGGTGGGGGTGACATGGGGGGTGGGGTTAGAACAGTTAATAATTTAAGAAAGAATAGAGGTTCAGAGAGATACATAAAGTGCATGTATACTAATGCTAGAAGCCTCACCAACAAAATGGCGGAATTAGAATTAATTTTGTTGGGACATAATTATGACATGGCGGGGATATCTGAGACATGGTGGGGATATCTGAGACATGGTGGAGATATCTGAGACATGGCGGGGATATCTGAGACACGGTGTGGATATCTGAGACATGGCGGGGATATCTGAGACATGGCGGGGATATCTGAGACACGGTGGGGATATCTGAGACATGGTGGGGATATCTGAGACACGGTGGGGATATCTGAGACATGGTGGGGATATCTGAGACATGGTGGAGATATCTGAGACATGGTGGGGATATCTGAGACATGGTGGAGATATCTGAGACATGGCGGGGATATCTGAGACACGGTGTGGATATCTGAGACATGGCGGGGATATCTGAGACACGGTGGGGATATCTGAGACATGGTGGGGATATCTGAGACACGGTGGGGATATCTGAGACATGGTGGAGATATCTGAGACATGGTGGGGATATCTGAGACATGGTGGAGATATCTGAGACATGGCGGGGATATCTGAGACACGGTGTGGATATCTGAGACATGGCGGGGATATCTGAGACACGGTGGGGATATCTGAGACACGGTGGGGATATCTGAGACATGGTGGGGATATCTGAGACATGGGGGGATATCTGAGACATGGGGGGATATCTGAGACATGGGGGGATATCTGAGACATGGGGAGATATCTGAGACATGGAAGGGATATCTGAGACATGGTGGGGATATCTGAGACATGGCAGGGATATCTGAGACATGGTGGGGATATCTGAGACACGGTGTGGATATCTGAGACATGGCGGGGATATCTGAGACACGGTGGGGATATCTGAGACACGGTGTGGATATCTGAGACATGGCGGGGATATCTGAGACATGGCGGGGATATCGGAGACATGGTGTGGATATCTGAGACATGGCGGGGATATCAGACATGGTGGGGATATCTGAGACATGGTGGAGATATCTGAGACATGGTGGGGATATCTGAGACATGGGGGGATATCTGAGACATGGGGGGATATCTGAGACATGGGGAGATATCTGAGACATGGAAGGGATATCTGAGACATGGCGGGGATATCTGAGACATGGCAGGGATATCTGAGACATGGTGGGGATATCTGAGACACGGTGTGGATATCTGAGACATGGCGGGGATATCTGAGACATGGTGGGGATATCTGAGACATGGTGGGGATATCTGAGACATGGTGGAGATATCTGAGACATGGGGGGATATCTGAGACATGGGGGGATATCTGAGACATGGGGGGATATCTGAGACATGGGGAGATATCTGAGACATGGAAGGGATATCTGAGACATGGCAGGGATATCTGAGACATGGTGGGGATATCTGAGACATGGTGGGGATATCTGAGACATGGCGGGGATATCTGAGACACGGTGGGGATATCTGAGACACGGTGGGGATATCTGAGACACGGTGTGGATATCTGAGACACGGTGGGGATATCTGAGACACGGTGTGGATATCTGAGACACGGTGGGGATATGTGAGACATGGCGGGGATATCTGAGACATGGCGGGGATATCTGAGACATGGGGGGATATCTGAGACATGGGGGGATATCTGAGACACGGTGTGGATATCTGAGACATGGCGGGGATATCTGAGACACGGTGGGGATATCTGAGACACGGTGTGGATATCTGAGACATGGCAGGGATATCTGAGACATGGTGGGGATATCTGAGACATGGTGGGGATATCTGAGACACGGTGTGGATATCTGAGACACGGTGGGGATATCTGAGACATGGGGGGATATCTGAGACATGGGGGGATATCTGAGACACGGTGTGGATATCTGAGACATGGCGGGGATATCTGAGACACGGTGGGGATATCTGAGACACGGTGTGGATATCTGAGACATGGCAGGGATATCTGAGACACGGTGGGGATATCTGAGACACGGTGGGGATATCTGAGACACGGTGTGGATATCTGAGACACGGTGTGGATATCTGAGACACGGTGGGGATATCTGAGACATGGCGGGGATATCTGAGACACGGTGTGGATATCTGAGACATGGCGGGGATATCTGAGACATGGCAGGGATATCTGAGACATGGCGGGGATATCTGAGACACGGTGTGGATATCTGAGACACGGCGGGGATATCTGAGACATGGCGGGGATATCTGAGACATGGCAGGGATATCTGAGATATGGCGGGGATATCTGAGACACGGTGTGGATATCTGAGACACGGCGGGGATATCTGAGACATGGCGGGGATATCTGAGACATGGCGGGGATATCTGAGACACGGTGTGGATATCTGAGACACGGCGGGGATATCTGAGACATGGCGGGGATATCTGAGACATGGTGGGGATATCTGAGACACGGTGGGGATATCTGAGACATGGTGGGGATATCTGAGACATGGTGGGGATATCTGAGACATGGCGGGGATATCTGAGACATGGTGGGGATATCTGAGACACGGTGGGGATATCTGAGACACGGTGGGGATATCTGAGACACGGTGGGGATATCTGAGACATGGCGGGGATATCTGAGACACGGCGGGGATATCTGAGACATGGTGGAGATATCTGAGACATGGTGGAGATATCTGAGACATGGTGGGGATATCTGAGACATGGTGGAGATATCTGAGACATGGTGGGGATATCTGAGACATGGGGGGATATCTGAGACATGGCGGGGATATCTGAGACACGGTGGGGATATCTGAGACATGGGGGGATATCTGAGACATGGTGGGGATATCTGAGACATGGCGGGGATATCTGAGACATGGCGGGGATATCTGAGACACGGTGGGGATATCTGAGACATGACGGGGATATCTGAGACATGGGGGGATATCTGAGACATGGCGGGGATATGTGAGACACGGCGGGGATATCTGAGACACGGTGGGGATATCTGAGACATGACGGGGATATCTGAGACATGGCTGGATGAGAGCCACGACTGGGCGGTTAATTTACAGGGCTATAGTCTGTTTAGAAATGACCGTAAAAATAAGCGAGGTGGGGGTGTGTGTTTATATGTAAAATCATCCTTAATCCCATCCTGCGTGATATCTGTGAATCTAATGAAGATGTAGAGTCTCTGTGGGTGGAGATTAGGGGAGGGGGAAAAATAATAAATTACTGATAGGGGTTTGTTATAAGTCTCCTAAAATAATGGAAGCAACAGAGAATATCCTCGTAAAGCAAATAGATGAAGCAGTGACTCCAGGAGAAGTCATTATTATGGGGGACTTCAACTACCCTGAAATACATTGGGGAACAAAAACCTGCAGTTCCAGCAAAGGTCACAGGTTTCTGACAACTATGAGAGACAATTACCTTTCACAACTAGTTCAGGACCCAACAAGAGGGGGGGCACTGCTAGACCTAATATTATCCAACAGGCCAGACCGCATATCAAATATAAGGGTTGGGGGGCACTGCTAGACCTAATATTACCCAACAGGCCAGACCGCATATCAAATATAAGGGTTGGGGGGCACTGCTAGACCTAATATTATCCAACAGGCCAGACCGCAGATCAAATATAAGGGTTGGGGGGCACTGCTAGACCTAATATTAACCAACAGGCCAGACCGCAGATCAGATATAAGGGTTGGGGGGCACTGCTAGACCTAATATTAACCACCAGACCAGACCACAGATCAAATATAAGGGTTGGGGGCACTGCTAGACCTAATATTACCCAACAGGCCAGACCGCATATCAAATATAAGGGTTGGGGGCACTGCTAGACCTAATATTATCCAACAGGCCAGACCGCAGATCAAATATAAGGGTTGGGGGTCACTGCTAGACCTAATATTATCCAACAGGCCAGACCGCAGATCAAATATAAGGGTTGGGGGCACTGCTAGACCTAATATTACCCAACAGGCCAGACCGCATATCAAATATAAGGGTTGGGGCACTGCTAGACCTAATATTACCCAACAGGCCAGACCGCATATCAAATATAAGGGTTGGGGGGCACTGCTAGACCTAATATTACCCAACAGGCCAGACCGCAGATCAAATATAAGGGTTGGGGGCACTGCTAGACCTAATATTACCCAACAGGCCAGACCGCAGATCAAATATAAGGGTTGGGGGGCACTGCTAGACCTAATATTAACCAACAGGCCAGACCGCAGATCAAATATAAGGGTTGGGGGGCACTGCTAGACCTAATATTAACCAACAGGCCAGACCGCAGATCAAATATAAGGGTTGGGGGGCACTGCTAGACCTAATATTATCCAACAGGCCAGACCGCATATCAAATATAAGGGTTGGGGGGCACTGCTAGACCTAATATTACCCAACAGGCCAGACCGCAGATCAAATATAAGGGTTGGGGGCACTGCTAGACCTAATATTAACCAACAGGCCAGACCGCAGATCAAATATAAGGGTTGGGGGGCACTGCTAGACCTAATATTAACCAACAGGCCAGACCGCAGATCAGATATAAGGGTTGGGGGGCACTGCTAGACCTAATATTACCCAACAGGCCAGACCGCAGATCAAATATAAGGGTTGGGGGGCACTGCTAGACCTAATATTAACCAACAGGCCAGACCGCAGATCAGATATAAGGGTTGGGGGCACTGCTAGACCTAATATTAACCAACAGGCCAGACCGCAGATCAGATATAAGGGTTGGGGGGGCACTGCTAGACCTAATATTACCCAACAGGCCAGACCGCAGATCAAATATAAGGGTTGGGGGGCACTGCTAGACCTAATATTAACCAACAGGCCAGACCGCAGATCAGATATAAGGGTTGGGGGCACTGCTAGACCTAATATTATCCAACAGGCCAGACCGCAGATCAAATATAAGGGTTGGGGGGCACTGCTAGACCTAATATTAACCAACAGGCCAGACCGCAGATCAAATATAAGGGTTGGGGGGCACTGCTAGACCTAATATTATCCAACAGGCCAGACCGCAGATCAAATATAAGGGTTGGGGGGCACTGCTAGACCTAATATTAACCAACAGACCAGACCACAGATCAAATATAAGGGTTGGGGGGCACTGCTAGACCTAATATTATCCAACAGGCCAGACCGCATATCAAATATAAGGGTTGGGGGGCACTGCTAGACCTAATATTATCCAACAGGCCAGACCGCAGATCACATATAAGGGTTGGGGGCACTGCTAGACCTAATATTATCCAACAGGCCAGACCGCATATCAAATATAAGGGTTGGGGGGCACTGCTAGACCTAATATTACCCAACAGGCCAGACCGCAGATCAAATATAAGGGTTGGGGGGCACTGCTAGACCTAATATTATCCAACAGGCCAGACCGCATATCAAATATAAGGGTTGGGGGGCACTGCTAGACCTAATATTACCCAACAGGCCAGACCGCAGATCAAATATAAGGGTTGGGGGTCACTTGGGTAATAGTGATCACAGAATAATAAGCTTTCATGTATCCTTTAATAAGATGTGTAGTCGAGGGGTTACAAGGACACTAAACTTCAGGAGGCAAATTTCCAACGGATGAGAGATGATCTTGGTGCAATAAACTGGGACGATATCCTGAGACATAAAAATACACAAAGAAAATGGGAGACGTTTATTAGTATCCTGAATAGGACCTGTGCACAGTATATACCCTATGGGAATAAACATGCTAGAATTAGGAGGAAACCACTATGGCTAAATAGAGCTGTAAGGGGCGCAATAAGGGACAAAAAGAAAGCGTTTAGGGAATTAACCCTTCAAGACCCAGCCTATTTGACCTAAATTACCTGGCCATTTTTTGCAATTCTGACCAGTGTCCCTTTATGAGGTAATAACTCAGGAACGCTTCAACGGATCCTAGCGATTCTGAGATTGTTTTTTCGTGACATATTGGGCTTCATGTTAGTGGTAAATTTAGGTCGATAATTTTTGCGTTTATTTGTGAAAAAAATGGAAATTTGGCGAAAATTCTGAAAATTTTGTAATTTTCAAATTTTTAATTTTTATTCTGTTAAACCAGAGAGTTATGTGGCACAAAATAGTTAATAAATAACATTTCCCACATGTCTACTTTACATCAGCACAATTTTGGGAACAACATTTTTTTTTGTTAGGAAGTTATAAGGGTTAAAAGTTGACCAGCGATTTCTCATTTTTACAGCAAAAATTTACAAAACCATTTTTTTTTAGGGACCACCTCACATTTGAAGTCACTTTGAGGGGTCTATATGGCAGAAAATACCCAAAAGTGACACCTTTATAAAAACTGCACCCCTCAAGCTACTCAAAACTACATTCAAGAAGATTATTAACCCTTCAGGTGCTTCACAGGAACTAAAGCAACGTGGAAGGAAAAAATGGACATTTTAATTTTTCCAACAAAAATTTTCTTTTAGCATCAATTTTTTCATTTTTACATGGGCATCAGGATAAAATGGATCCTAAAATTTGTTGGGCAATTTCTCCTGAGTACACAGATACCTCATATGTGGTCATAAACCACTGTATGGGCGCACGGCAGGGCTCAGAAGGGAAGGAGCGCCATTTGACGTTTTGAATGGAAAATATGCTGGAATATTTAGCGGTTGCCATGTCGCATTTGGAGAGTTCCTGTGTGCCTAAACATTGGAGCTCCCCCACAAGTGACCCCATTTTGGAAACTAGACCCCTAAGGAACTTATCTAGATGCATAGTGATCACTTTGAACCCCCAGGTGCTTTACAAATTGATCTGTAAAAAAAAGAAAGTACTTTTTTTTCACAAAAATTTTCTTTTAGCCTCAGTTTTTTTCATTTTCACATGGGCAACAGTATAAATTGGATCATAAAATTTGTTGGGCAATTTCTCCTGAGTACACAGATACCTCATATGTGGTCATAAACCACTGTTTGGGCGCACGGCAGGGCTCAGAAGGGAAGGAGCGCCATTTGACTTTTTGAATGGAAATATGCTGGAATATTTAGCGGTTGCCATGTCGCATTTGGAGAGTCCCTGTGTGCCTAAACATTGGAGCCCCCACAAGTGACCCCATTTTGGAAACTAGACCCCCTAAGGAACTTATCTAGATGCATAGTGAGCACTTTGAACTCCCAGGTGCTTCACAAATTGATCCGTAAATAAAAGAAAGTACTTTTTTTTCACAAAAATTTTCTTTTAGCCTCAGTTATTTTCATTTTTCACATGGGCAACAGTATAAATTGGATCCTAAAATTTGTTGGTCAATTTCTCCTGAGTACACAGATACCTCATATGTGGTCATAAACCACTGTTTGGGCGCACGGCAGGGCTCAGAAGGGAAGGAGCGCCATTTGACTTTTTGAATGGAAAATATGCTGGAATATTTAGCGGTTGCCATGTCGCATTTGGAGAGTCCCTGTGTGCCTAAACATTGGAGCTCCCCACAAGTGACCCCATTTTGGAAACTAGACCCCCTAAGGAACTTATCTAGATGCATAGTGAGCACTTTGAACTCCCAGGTGCTTCACAAATTGATCCGTAAATAAAAGAAAGTACTTTTTTTTCACAAAAATTATCTTTT
>JARQOD010004188.1:0-57206 GCA_033576555.1 Oophaga sylvatica | reverse complement strand
GGGATTGCACAGGCATGTAGAATACCAGATATACAATTTAGCTGATAGCAGCATTATCACATACAGCTTTCTACTGCAGTATAAAGGGACTCCTATTGTTTTATAATCACATCCCGCCACGTGCCCTATCATCACACACAGTCCCCCCATACACTCCTTGCAGTATAACCACTACATCAGTAACATAATTGCATATACTACAGGTATTATTTATTATTTGTACACATAGACATATACACATTGCAGTAATTTATCCTCTATTTAGTATTATAATCAACCCTATAGTCTTATATACACAAATACACCACCCGTAGAATAATTTTACCATTACATAATTACAAACAACACTTGCAAAATAAAAGTATTGTACATACTCATGTATAAGCCGACCAGTGTACAAGCCGACCCCCCCCTAATTTTGCGACAAAAAACTGGGAAAACTTATTGACTCACGTATAAACCTAGGGTGGAAAATGCAGCAGCTACTGGTAAATTACAAAAATAAAAATAGATACCAATAAAAGTAAATTTAATTGAGACATCGGTAGGTTAAATGTTTTTGAATGTCCGTATTGAATCAGGAGCCCCATATAATGCTCCATACAGCTCATGATGGTCCTATAAGCTGCTCCATACAAAATATGCCCCATATAATGCTGCACAAAGGTTAATAATGGCCCCATGAGATTCTCCATAGAATAATATGCCCCATATGCTTCTCCATAAAGGTTATGGCCCCATAAAATGCTCCATAGATTATGCCACATAAGATGCTCCTTAGATTATGCCCCCATTTGATGCTCCATAGATTGTGCCCCCATAAGATGCTCCATAGATTATGCCCCATAAAATGCTCCATAGATTATGCCCCATAAAATGCTCCATAGATTATGCCCTCATATGATGCCCCATAGATTATGCCCCCATAAAATGCTCCATAGATTATGCCCCCATATGATGCTCCATAGATTATGCCCCCATATGATGCTCTATAGATTATGCCCCCATATGATGCGCTACAGATTATGCCCCCATAAGATGCTCCATAGATTATGCCCCATAAGATGCTCCATAGTATAGGCCCCATATGCTGCCACTGCTGCAAATGAAAAAAAAAAATACATACTCACCTCTTGTCGCTGGGGGCCCGATGCCAGTGTCCTGAGCAGGCAGGTACACCGGCGCGCTATGGGGGACAGGTGCCGGTGTTACCGCTGGCTCAGGGCCCTGGCACCTGAGATATTCACTTGTCCTCGGTCCACCGCTGCGTGCCTCTGTATCTTCCGGGTCCTCTGTCAGTGAGTGCTCAGGTAGAGGGCTCGGCGCAAACTAACTACGACATCGTGCCCTTTGACATGAATGTCACAGCCAGATGATGCAGAGGATAGCGGTGGACCGGGAACAAGTGAATATCGCATATACTTACCCCTTCCTGGAGCGTCTATGCAGCCCCACTGCTTCTCCCGCGGTCTCCGGCACCTATTCCTTCCTTCAGCGGTCACGTGGTACCGCTCATTAAAGTCATGAATATGCGCATTGTTAGGGTCTGCAGAATGCACCAAATATAAGATGTAGAGAGGTGCGTTCGCAGCCCGGGGTCCACCGTGCAGGCGGAGCCTGCTGCTAGTAAGATGGTGCAAAAAGCGAACTCTGTTATCCCGCAGAGTCGCCAAAATAAACGCCGTAACGGGCTGTGGCAATATGTGCGAACTCTGTTATTCCACAGAGCCGCTAGAAGGAGTGCCGCAGCGCTATATGGCAATGTGTGCGAACTCAGTTAACACCACTGAGTCGCAAAGTAAACACGCTAGGGCGCTGTCTAGCGTTGAAAGCGAACCCTGTTGCGTTACAGAGCCGCTGAGACAAACTTCTGTGTCCTGTTAGGCACCCAGGTACACAGTTGACTGCTAAGCAAGCATAGAAAGTGATCATGCCCTAATGACCTCGCGGGAGCCACCCACAATCTATGGCCTCTGAATGCCAGGCCCTGAATACGGCAATCAAACTCCTCACCGGTTATGCTGGTAATCTAAGGCATCTAAGACACCGACCCTGACCAGCTAGCATACCAAGCTCCTCACCGATTAGGATGATATTGTAATGGCGTATTTCAGCCGCCCTAACCACACACCCAAGACCACACTGGCGCAAAGCATATAACGGTTGATACTAGCACACGGCCGTGCGGTAAGGACAGCCTTTTATAGCAGCCACGAGAAAAAGACCTTCCAGGAAGGACCAATGGGAAGCTGCTTCAGAACATCAACAGCTACAGGACCTTCCTGAAGGACCAATAGGAGTGGCAGCTGTATCTGAGCATGTGACCCCTGATCTCCAATGGGAGATCTTGCCCTGGGCATGCTCAGATGAAGCAACAAAGGACTTAGTCCCAAATCTGCCTGCTCCAACACTGGTTGCAGCTCCAAGTCTCTGCACAGTACTGGGCCGGGGAAGACGCTGGGACCGACGTCTCTGCTGAGCATGAACCACTGCGGCTGGAGACGGATGGGGGACCGCAGCAGGAACAGCTTGAGATTCCCCCTTTGCAGGAGTGAGAACTCGAATCCTAACACGCATATTCATGACTTTAATGAGCGGTACCACGTGACCGCTGAAGGAAGGAGCCTAAGATAGTGGGAGAAGCAGGGGGGGCTGCAAAGACACGCCAGGGGGGTAAGTATGATCTTACACCCCCGCTCCCCTCCCCCGCCGACCCCCTGGCGTATATGACTCGCGTATAAGCCGAGAGGGGGACTGTGAAGGAAACCCTGGTTCCTCCCATGTCACCAATGTGACGTAACTACACAGTCACAGGCAGGGGGTGGACAGTCCACTACGGGACTGAGCACGGGGGTCTGGCTCCTTGGGGAGCCCTAGCTGAGCTACCCCTCGCCTTCATCAGTATCGACCTCCTCATAGACCATAGCATTGGCCTCCCCCTTTGCCTTACTCCTGGTGCTTTCTGCCATCTTGGGAACCTCTGGTTAATGACACAGCTGCAACCCTGTCCTAGCACCAAACTTATTATATTTACACTCTGACCTTAAGACCCCAGCAGTGAAAGTTACCGCTGGTAGTCTCTAGTGTCTGGGAGTAGGGGTCCCACGCACACTATTACTCTGATCCCACCGCTGCCACCAATGTGAAGGAAACCCCAGTTCCTCCCACGTAACTACACAGTCACAGCTCTCCGGCACGCCCTTCATCTCTCAGGTCAGTAAGGGAACTGCACCTAGAGCAAATGGCCGCCGGGAGGATGTCCTGTTACCCACTGGGTATTCTAAGATTCGTGATCAGAGTAAAAGCATCAGCCCAAAATTAATTTTATGTTTTAATTGCCTTAAGGGCGCAATAGATAGTTACAGAAATATACAGTAAGCTACAACAGAATTACAGTGGATTTGCAGTCAGAGTAAAATACAATAATAATGGTACAAGGCTTAGAGGTATTAGCTAGAGGTCAATGTTACCAGGCTGCAGGTTGCATGTGGACACCGGGAGCGCTGCGATCCACAGGTACGAATCTTAGTTGCCAGACAGTCCCCAAAACGTGTGCCGCTGCTCCCTTGGCAGATGTATCCCTTGTTCCTTCTTAGATCATCACCCTTGCTCTTCTGTGAGAATACCCAGGGTCTGTCATCCGCTCACAGTTCTTATACCTGCTAGGTCCCTCCCCTTGGTGTCAGAGGGTGGGCTAATAATCTCCACCCTCAGCTCCCTGCAGAATTTATTCCCAATATCCAAGAAAAGGGGTTAACTTTCTCCTGGACGATCGGATCAGGACACGAGAGGTACCAGTGAATGCAGTTTGTTTTGCCTGTCGCTGTAAGGTTCTTTGTATATGTTCTTGAAACTCAGTTTTTCCGTCAGCCATTTTGCTTTCTGTCTTGCTGCAGCTATCTTGCCCTCAGTCAATATGGAGTTTTCAGATTTCATGTTCCCGCCCTGATTCTCTCCCTCTTGCTTCTTAAGCAGCCACAGCTGAGCAATCAGTGCTTCTGAATCTAGCCTGCAGTGAACCTGTGACCTGACTCCTGGAAGCCTTGGACTATGTACTCCAGCTATTCCTACTGAGGAACTCTGAACACTTGTGGACTCTGGAACCCTGCTCTTTGAAAGATCCACGTTTGCATGGACTTACGGTAACAGAGAAGAAGATCCTGAACCTGTTGTGGAGAGTGATTGCTGAGCTTAAGTTACTCTGGCCTGCTGTGTCTCCTGCTTCTGTATCTGCAAACTGTGTGACTATTTTTGCCACTTGTATGAAGTAATACAAGACCTTCTATATCAAACCTGTGTCTCATGTATTTTCATCGCACCCAAGCACAAGACGCTATATGAACTGTACTACATACATTACAAGATTCAGAAGCCAAAACGTTAGTGTCTGCTGGGTCTGGGAAGGCTGTGTCTGCTGTAACTGTGGATATCAGACGTCCAGTTGTACTTTCTGTGATGACAGTGGTTGTGACTTCTCACAACCATTCCAGGTGAGCAATTCCCTTAAGTTTTTTTTCTGCAGTGTTACCACGGGTAAACACTATTTTTTTTTTTTTCTCTTCCCTCTTTTGTGTCTGCTGTAACTGTGTATATGAGATGTCCGGTTGAACTTTCTGTGATGATAGTGGTTGTGACTTCTCACAACCATTCCAGGTGAGCAGTTCCCTTAATTTTTTTTTCTCTTTGCAGTGTTACCACAGGTAAACACTATTGTTTTTTTTTCTTTTCTCCTCTCCTTCCAGTACTCCTGTCTTAAAAGATCTGGAAAATGGAGGCCCGCATAAAGGAACTTTGCGGAGTGACTGATAATATCCTTGCAGATTTACAGACTATAAATACCCGTTTTACAAACCTACAGGACCTCACTAATCACAATTTGCAAGTGTTTGGACAGACTGCCCAGGATTTGCGAGCCAGGATTGAGGTTCTAGAGGAGCGAGTCCAGGCTCCTGCCATAGCCCCAAGTTCTGGGATTCCCAAGTTGCCCCCTTTTCGTTTTGGCGGTGAACGTGAAAAATTCAGGGGATTTATTAACCAATGCAATCTGTTTTTTTCTGCACATGCTTCACAATTTCCCACTGAACGATCTAAAGTGCTTACTATAATTATGTTACTTACCAACAAGGCTTTGATGTGGGCAAACCCTCTGATTGAGACTGAGGATGAATGTTTGGATCATCTTGATGCTTTCATTTCAGCCATGGGGCAGGTGTTTGATGACCCCAATCGAGGTGCAACAGCTGAAGCAGCCATGTTAACTTTGCGCCAAGGTGTTGTAAATGGGTTTGAGATGATTTCTGAGCAGAGGCTCCCTCTGGTGGTTACAAGCGGTACTAGTGAGGATTGTGAGGACTGGGAATCAGGTGATACTGATTGGTCTTATATAAGGGAGTCATTTTCCCATCAGGGTTGCCGGTGATCAATTGTTCTGGTCTGAATCCTTCTTTCCAGTTTCCCTTGTAGCCTGCTGTGTCGTGTCTGCATCTCCTGCTATCAGATAAGACAATTTCTTATTTTGTGTTTTTGCTATATTTTTGCATTTTTTTACCTGCACTCCTCAGCTACCGTAACATAACAGTATCACCGGCCATAAAAATTGTATGGTACTCACAGAAGGGAAAAAATATATTGAAGGAAGAAAAGTTGTCAAAGATATTTTTCTGTTTGTTGCATTTTTTTTTTTTCCCTCTGTATCTCTGGGTGCTGGGGAGGATCTTTTCTCCCAATGGAGTTTGCACAGTTGTCTGGCCGTGTGGATCAGCTTGCCACTGAGGTTCAGAGTATTGCTGCATATCTTGCTAGGTTGCCTGTTGTGGAACCTAGGATCCCCATGCCAGATTTGTTTTTAGGGGATCGAGCTAAGTTTCAGAATTTCAAAAATAATTGTAAATTATTTCTTGCCTTAAAATCTAAGTCCTCAGGAAACGCAGCGCAGCAGGTTCAAATTATCATCTCTCTCCTGCGCGGCGATCCTCAGGATTGGGCTTTTTCCCTGATACCTGGGGATCCTGTTTTGAGTGATGTTGATGCATTTTTTCAGGCTTTGGGGTTATTGTACGATGAGCCTAATGTCACTGATCAAGCTGAAAAAGCCTTGTTGGCATTAAATCAGGGGCTTGATGACGCTGAGTTATACTGTCAGAGATTCCGTAGGTGGGCAGTCCTGACCAAGTGGAATGACGACGCTTTGGCGGCCCTTTTCCGGAAGGGTCTGTCGGATAATGTAAAGGATGTTATGGTGGGATTCCCTGTCCCCTCTGGTCTCAATGATTCTATGTCATTAGCGATTCAAATTGACAGACGTTTGCGTGAGCGGAGAAGTATGCGTGGAATGGTGTTGCCTTGTGAACCAGCTTCTGAGCCCATGCAGTGTGATGGAGTGGTGTCTGGGGCACAGCGTCATGAGTTTCGAAAGCGCAATGGGTTATGTTTCTACTGTGGTGATGCCTCTCATGCTATTTCAGTCTGCCCTAAGCGGGGAAGACATTTTGCACGCTCAGTTGTCTTGGGTAGTGTTCAGACTAAGTTTTTATTAACTGTCACTCTGATATGCTCTCTGTCCTCATTTTCTGCTCAGGCTTTCGTTGATTCTGGAGCAGCTATTAACCTGATGGATTATGATTTTGCTAAACGTTGTGGGTTTCCCTTGATACCCCTACAGAAGTCTATTCCTTTACTGGGATCGATTCTACCCCTTTGGCTGAGAATAAACCCCAGTTTTCTACTCAGGTGATAATGAGGGTTGAACCTGATCACCAGGAGTGCTGCAAATTTTTGGTTCTATATAATCTGCATGACATTATCGTGCTGGGTTTCCCTTGGTTACAGTCTCATAATCCTGTTTTGGATTGGAAATCTGTGTCTGTAACCAGTTGGGGCTGCCAATGTGTTAATACCAACACTCCTGTTTTTTCTGCCTCCCCCCAGGCTGAGGATGTTCCTGACTTTTTGTTTGATTTTTCTGATGTGTTTAGCGAAAGTAAATCTGCATCCTTACCTCCCCATAGGAGCTATGACTGCGCTATTGAATTAGTGCCAGGTAGTAAATTCCCTAAAGGTCGCCTTTTTAACTTGTCTGTACCTGAACATGACGCTATGCGGTCTTATATCAAGGAATCATTGGAGAAGGGTCATATCAGACCATCCTCTTCACCCTTAGGTGCCGGTTTTTTCTTTGTGGCCAAAAAAGATGGTTCATTAAGGCCGTGTATTGATTATCGTCTCTTGAACAATATTACTGTGAAATATCAATACCCGTTACCCTTGATTTCTGACCTGTTTTCCAGGGTGAAAAACGCTACTTGGTTTACCAAGCTTGACCTCAGGGGGGCGTATAACCTTATTCGCATTAAGCACGGGGATGAATGGAAGACAGCATTTAACACCCCTGAAGGGCATTTTGAGTACCTTGTGATGCCCTTTGGGCTCACTAATGCTTCTTCCGTCTTCCAGTCCTTCATGAATGACATTTTCAGGGATTTTGTGGACAAGTTTCTGATTGTTTATTTGGATGATATCTTGATTTTTTCTAATGACTGGGACTCTCATGTGAAACATGTTCGAACTGTATTCCAGATTTTGAGAGAGAATGCTCTGTATGTGAAGGGATCAAAGTGTCTTTTTGGCGTACAGAAGATCTCATTTCTGGATTCATTTTGTCCCCATCTGTTATTGAAATGGACCCGGTCAAGGTTCAGGCCATCTGTGATTGGGTCCAACCTACTTCATTAAAGGCTCTTCAGAGATTTTTGGGTTTTGCCAATTTTTATCGTAAATTTATTGGTAATTTCTCGGTTATTGTTAAACCATTAACTGATTTGACCAGAAAGGGTTCTGATGTGGTGAATTGGCCTCCTGAGGCAGTCTCTGCGTTTCAGGAACTTAAGCAGAGATTCACTTCTGCTCCTGTTCTACGGCAGCCTGATGTTTCTCTGCCATTTCAGGTGGAGGTTGATGCCTCTGAAATTGGGGCAGGTGCCGTTTTGTCCCAAAAAGATCCAGAGACCTCTAAAAGTAACCCTTGTGCCTTTTTCTCTCGAAAATTTTCTCCTACTGAACGTAATTATGACGTGGGTAATCGGGAGTTATTGGCCATGAAGTGGGCTTTTGAAGAGTGGAGACATTGGCTGGAGGGAGTCAAACATCAGGTGGTGGTCCTTACGGACCATAAGAATCTGGTCTATCTGGAATCTGCCAAGCGACTCAATCCTAGACAGGCCAGGTGGGCCTTGCTTTTCACACGTTTTAATTTTGTGGTTTCCTTTCTTCCTGGCACTAAGAATGTTAAGGCGGATGCCCTCTCGAGGAGTTTCCTTGCGGACTCTCCTGAGCTATCTGATCCCTCTGTTATTTTGAAGGAGGGTGTAGTTCTTTCCGCCATCTCGCCCAATTTGAGACTTGCTCTGGAGGGGTGTCAGGAGGATAGGCCCGAGCGCTGCCCTGTTGGAAAATTGTTTGTCCCGGACCAATGGAAAAAGAGTGTGATGTCTGAGATTCATTGTTCCGCATTGGCTGGGCATCCCGGAATTTTTGGTACCAGAGACTTGGTTAGTCGGTCCTTTTGGTGGCCTACCTTGTCTCGCGATGTCAGGGAATTTGTGCAGTCCTGCGGGACTTGCTCTCGCTCCAAGCCTTGCTCTCGCTCTAGTGGTTTGTTGATGCCATTGCCTGTGCCCAAGAGACCATGGACCCATATCTCTATGGATTTCATTTCCGATCTTCCTGTTTCTCAGAGAATGACCACCATCTGGGTAATTTGTGATAGGTTTTCCAAAATGATACATCTTGTGCCATTACCTAAGTTGCCTTCCTCCTCTGAATTGGTGCCGTTGTTCCTTCAGCACGTGGTTCGTTTACACGGCATTCCTGAGAACATTGTGTCTGACAGAGGAGTCCAGTTTGTTTCCAGATTTTGGAGGACTTTTTGTTCTAAACTGGGTGTTCAATTGTCTTTCTCCTCGGCATTTCATCCTCAGACCAATGGTCAAACTGAAAGAACAAACCAGACATTGGAGACTTATCTAAGATGCTTTGTGTCTGCTGATCAGGATGACTGGGTCTCTTTTTTGCCTTTGGCTGAGTTTGCTCTTAATAATAGGGCTAGCTCTGCCACTTTGATGTCTCCGTTTTTCTGTAATTCTGGGTTTCACCCTCGATTTTCTTCAGGACAGACGGAGGCTTCTGTCTGTCCAGGTGTTGACTCTGTTGTTGAGCGTATGCAGCAGATTTGGGACCAGGTAGTGGAGAGGTTGTCCCTCTCTCAGGAGAAGGCCCAGCGGTTTGCTAACCGGCATAGGACTGATGGTCCTCGGTTTAAAGTGGGGGACTTGGTCTGGTTGTCCTCAAAGAATATTCCTATGAGAGTAGCATCTCCTAAATTTAAGCCTAGGTTCATTGGACCTTATAAGATCATGGAGATTATTAATCCTGTTTCTTTTCGTTTGCTTCTTCCAGGACATTTAAGATCCATAACGTGTTCCACAAGTCCTTGTTGAAGAGGTTTGTTGAGCCAGTGGTTCCTGCTGCTGTGCCTCCTGACCCTGTTTTGGTTGAGGGCAATCTGGAGTATGTGGTTGAGAAAATATTGGATTCTCGTTTTTCTGGACGAAGACTCCAGTATTTGGTTAAATGGAGAGGTTATGGTCAGGAAGACAATTCTTGGGTGTTTGCTTCGGACATCCATGCTAGGAGACTTATCCGTGCGTATCATAGAACTCATCCTGACCGACCTGGTTGCTCAAATGAGGGTTCGGTGACCCCTCCTCAAGGGGGGGTACTGTTGTAAATGGGTTTGAGATGAGTTCTGAGCAGAGGCTCCCTCTGGTGGTTACAAGCGGTACTAGTGAGGATTGTGAGGACTGGGAATCAGGTGTTACTGATTGGTCTTATATAAGGGAGTCATTTTCCCATCAGGGTTGCCGGTGATCAATTGTTCTGGTCTGAATCCTTCTTTCCAGTTTCCCTTGTAGCCTGCTGTGTCGTGTCTGCATCTCCTGCTATCAGATAAGACAATTTCTTATTTTGTGTTTTTGCTATATTTTTGCATTTTTTTACCTGCACTCCTCAGCTACCGTAACATAACACCAAGGTAAGCACTCGGTAGCCGAATATGCCTTGGATTTCAGGAGATGGGCCCTTGATACCACCTGGGACAGTTCCGCCAAAAAATCTATTTTTCGAAAGGGGTTGTCTCCACTAATTAAGGATGAACTTGCTCGTGCCGACCCTCCCACTGCGTTGGGTGACTTTATTAACTACTGCATCCGTATTGATGCTCGCCTGACTGAATGCAGGCAAGAGAGATGGTTCGAAAGCAATCGCACTAACCTTTTCTTACCTTCCTCCCCAGCTAAGGAACCTTTGAGTAGGATCACACGGGAACCTGAACCTGAACCCATGCAGGTAGACTCTTTACAAAGACGGGTTAGTGATGCACGCAAGGAACATCGTTTTAAGGAAAATCTATGTTTCTATTGTGGTAAGTCAGGGCACTTCATTATAAACTGCCCCAGCCGTTCTCATAAGACTACTGCAGCACTCATTCACTGTGAGTGTTGCGAGAGGAGATCTGTCAGGTCCGAGCCTCAGGCTCCAGAGAGATCTGCAGCAACAGATCTTGATTTCTCGGACTTAAACTCCGTTACTTCTGAGGACGATGACTGTGTAAACGCTGCAATTTTTCAAGTTTCCTCAGCGGTGTCCCAGCTGAGTTGTAGGAAAAACAATTCTCATTGCTTCCTTTCCATCAAACTCTGGGTTAACTCAGTCTGGGTGTCTAGCTCTGCTATGATCGACTCAGGGGCAAGTGGGAATTTTATGGATGTCTCCTTTGCTCTGAAACAGGGGATACGTTCAGTGAAGAAGGCTACTCCATTACAGATGGAAACTGTGGATGGCTCCCTGCTGACCTCTGGACCAGTGGATCAGGAAACGGAGCCTTTAAGGGTCCTTATGGGTAAAGATCATCAAGAGAAACTGTCCTTTATGCTTATCTCTTCTCCCCACTTTCCCATTATTCTAGGGCTACCATGGCTGCAGGCTCAGAACCCTACCATTAACTGGGAGACCAAGGAATTACACTTTCCAGAGAAACAGATGAGTCCAGAAGTTTCAGCTTGCTCTGTTCCTAAAGGAACCATGTCAGTCCCTGAACTACCAGCTGTATACCAGGACTATGTGGATTTATGTGACAAGAAGAACGCTGACCAGCTTCCCCCTCACCGTCCATATGATTGTCCAATTGAATTATTGCCTGGAGCAGAGATACCTTTTGGTAAGATCTACCCCCTGGCGGGGCCTGAGCAAAAGGCTTTAAAGGATTACATAGACGAAAATCTAGCCAAGGGCTTCATACGCCCCTCTTCATCTCCTGCAGGTGCACCCATCTTCTTTGTGAAGAAGAAAGATGGATCTCTGAGACCCTGCGTAGACTATAGGGAACTCAATAAGGTTACTATTAGAAACCGTTATCGATTGCCTTTAATCCCTGAGTTATTGGAGAGAGTGCGGCATGCCAAAATTTTCTCTAAATTGGATCTCCGTGGGGCCTATAACTTGGTCCGTATTAGACCTGGGGATGAGTGGAAGACTGCATTCAGGTCACGCTATGGACACTTTGAATATCTAGTTATGCCTTTTGGTCTGAGTACCGCCCCAGCCACTTTCCAACACTTGGTGAATGACATCTTCAGGGATCTCCTAGATACATTCGTGGTGATTTATTTGGATGATATTCTAATTTTTTCTAATTCCACAGAGGAACATCATGGACATGTGAGAATGGTCTTGGAACGTCTAAGACAAAACCATCTTTACATCAAACTTGAAAAGTGTGAATTCCATAGGACCGAAATTCAATTTCTGGGGTATGTACTGTCTACACAAGGCATTAGTATGGATGGAAGCAAGACCCAAGCCATCAAGGATTGGCCAAGTCCTAGAAATGTGAAGGAGGTGCAGCGCTTCATCGGGTTTGCCAACTTCTATAGACGTTTCATTAGGAATTTCTCTGAGGTAGTGTCACCTATCACCCAACTTACCAGGAAAGAGTCTAGGTTCTCCTGGACTCCCCAAGCCCAGGAAGCATTTTCCCGTCTGAAAGATAAATTTACCACTGCACCTATCTTGGTACATCCCAATCCCGAACTTGCCTTCATAATAGAGGTGGATGCTTCAGATTGTGCCGTTGGAGCTATACTCTCTCAAAGAACAGGTGAGAAGAATGTCTTGCATCCCTGTGCCTTCTTTTCCCAGCAGTTGTCTTCGGCTGAGAGGAACTACGATGTGGGCAATAGAGAGTTGTTGGCCATTATTGCCGCCTTCAAAGAATGGAGACACCTTCTTCAGGGTAGTGCACAACAAATAGTCGTCCTGACAGACCATCGCAACCTTGAATTTATCAGGTCGGCTAAATGCCTGACTCCTCGCCAGGCTCGCTGGAATCTTTTCTTAAACCAATTTAATTTTGTTATTTCTTATAGACCAGGATCACGCAATGGAAAGGCTGATGCACTCTCTAGGATTCATTCAGCAGAGACCCGTCCACTTGCACCTCCTAAGACTATTCTTCCTGACTCTAGATTCCTGGGAGTGATTCATAATCAAGACCTACTTAAGGACATCAAGGAAGCATACCATGCGGATTCCTTGTTGGCACAACCCCCAAGGGACGTAAGTCTTGTCTTTAAGAATGGTGTGTGGATTCTGGGACAACGTCTGTATATTCCTGAAACAGTCAGATTGAGAGTATTGCAACTTATTCACGATTCCAAGATAGCTGGGCATAGAGGAATTCTAAAAACACAGGAATTTCTTTCTCGTTTCTTTTGGTGGCCCACTTGCAGGAAGGATGTTTTAAACTATGTCACTTCATGTGAAGTCTGTGCAAGATGCAAAACACCTCGCTCCTCACCAACTGGTCTGTTGCAACCTCTTCCCACCCCGTCCCGCCCGTGGGGATCCATTTCTATGGACTTCATTGTGGAGTTACCAACCTCTCAAGGGAAGAACACCATTCTAGTGGTGGTTGACCGTCTAACAAAAGCAGCTCATTTTAACCCTTGTGTCAGCTTACCCACTGCAAAACAGACATCAGATTTGATGATTAAAGATGTGTTTCGCTTACATGGAGTACCGGATGAGGTTATTTCGGAACGAGGGGTGCAATTCACTTCTAGATTTTGGCAAAATTTCTGTGCAGCATTGGACATTAAAGTAAACCTTTCTTCTGCTTTTCATCCCCAGACTAATGGACAGACCGAACGAACCAATCAAACCCTGGAGCAGTATCTTCGCTGCTTTATCTGCCACCTACAGGATGATTGGGTGGATCTACTTCCATTAGCTGAGTTCTCTTATAACAACTCTCAGAGTGCCTCCACTAAGCAGTCTCCTTTTTACTCCAATCTAGGTTATCATCCTAACATTCTACCACGATATCCCATAGAAACGCCTTTACCAGCAGTGGCGGAAAGAATCACGTCTTTACAGAAGAATATGGATCTTCTAAAAGAGAATCTGGAATCGGCTCAGGAAAGGTACAAGAAAGCAGCAGATAAATTTCGTAAACCTGCACCAGCTTTCAAGGTAGGAGACCTGGTCTGGCTGTCAACCAGAAATCTTAAGTTAAGGATTCCATCATCTAAGTTGGGACATAAGTACATTGGACCCTATAAAATCAGTAAGATTATAAGTGCCGTTGCTTGTCGTCTTCAACTGCCCAGAACTATGAGAATCCACCCTGTCTTTCATGTATCCCTACTAAAGGCTGCAACACCCAATACGTTTCCTGGACGTTCTTCTCCTTGCCCTGACCCAGTGCTAGTCGATGGTCAGGAAGAATTTGTGGTGGAAAGGATTCTGGATTCCAGGTTATATAGAAATCAGTTACAATATTTGATTAAATGGCAAGGTTACCCAGTGGAGGACAACTCATGGGAACCAGTTAATAACGTTAATGCTCCTCGTTTGCTCCGCCAGTTTCATCAGAGGTACCCAGACAAGCCTGGTCTGAGGCCATCCGGAGGTTGTCCCTAAGGGGGGAGTAATGTAAGGTTCTTTGTATATGTTCTTGAAACTCAGTTTTTCCGTCAGCCATTTTGCTTTCTGTCTTGCTGCAGCTATCTTGCCCTCAGTCAATATGGAGTTTTCAGCTTTCATGTTCCCGCCCTGATTCCCTCCCTCTTGCTTCTTAAGCAGCCACAGCTGAGCAATCAGTGCTTCTGAATCTAGCCTGCAGTGAACCTGTGACCTGACTCCTGGAAGCCTTGGACTATGTAATCCAGCTATTCTTACTGAGGAACTCTGAACACTTGTGGACTCTGGAACCCTGCTCTTTGAAAGATCCACGTTTGCATGGACTTACGGTAACAGAGAAGAAGATCCTGAACCTGTTGTGGAGAGTGATTGCTGAGCTTAAGTTACTCTGGCCTGCTGTGTCTCCTGCTTCTGTATCTGCAAACTGTGTGACTATTTTTGCCACTTGTATGAAGTAATACAAGACCTTCTATATCAAACCTGTGTCTCATGTATTTTCATCGCACCCAAGCACAAGACGCTATATGAACTGTACTACATACATTACAGTCGCGTGGAGACCAAACATGGCCCGATTGGCCCTCCATGGTGACCCAATCTCTATATCTCAGGTCCCAGAGCCATCACCGACTCGGGAGTAGCACTGTCAGATGCCCGATGTCCGCAGGATCACGCAGATATTTTTAATGAGTCTGTACATAGAAAGATGTGCTCATAATTCATAATCCTAGAACGGAGTCTTAGTGGCTGGGAGAGAAAATGGATGTGTTTTCTGTGTCTAGCTGACAGGTATAATCTAATTGAAGCCCCAGGCATCTCCAGGCCCCATGCTGGCGTGGCTCCAGACTCGAGCTTTGAAGTCCTGTTTTGGGCCTGATCTATTTAGCATACTAATAGACCTTTTTATTCACAGTGGAGACTAAACCCTGTTGTATTGAATATGCCCACAGGCCATGGGGGCCAGGAGCAGCCAAAATGGCAGCTGGTAGCAGGCCAGGCTTTTCCATCATCACACCTCCCTGATTTAGAAGGCGCTAGGGGGTATCACATTACTGTATTTCCCCATGCGCCCTTCCGCATCCTCTCCTTGCCAGGACAACTCATCAGCGTTACCATGGTCCCTACCTCTTTTGTGGCGAATGGTGGAGTGGTACTGCTGGAGAGTGAGGCTCCAGAGTAGCAACCTCCCATTCGTCCCAGAGACCGTGTGTAACCAGCTGAGCGGGTTGTAGTCTGTTTCCACAGTGAAGTGGCATCCGTACAAGTATGGCTGCAGACGCTGCAGGGCCAACACAATTGCCAGACATTCCTTCTTCATCGTGGAATTGTCCACTTCCCTCAGGGGTCAGGGGAATCTGCCAATACCCCCTGCTCAGATCCATGATAGTCAGGTACCTGGCCCCGGCCTGCTGGTCGAGCAGGTCATCGATGCGCAGCATGGGGTACGCATCATTGACCGTCACAGCGTTGAGCCCCCGGTAGTCCACGCAGAACCGCGTAGTTCGGTCCTTTTTAGGGACGAGGATTACAGGCGAAGCCCACTCGCTGTTGGACGCTTGGATCACCCCCAGCTTCAGCATCTCATCTATCTCTTGGCGCATTTGCTGCTGCACCTCAAGAGAGACCCGATATGCTGAACGCCTGATCGGGGGGTAATTGCCGGTGTCCACATCATGGACGGCTGTTTCAGTCCTTCCGGGCAGGCTGCTGAACAGCTCCCGAAAGGGGTGTGGGGTGACCCCCAGCTGGGAACGATGGTCCTCCGAGAGCAGGTGGCCAACCCCCACATCCTCGATGGATCCACCCGCCTTGGCTTGGGTGAGTAGATCCAGGAGGGTTTCTACCTCTCTTTCCTCTGGAAGGTTGCACATTGGGTGGGCACAAGACTCCCGCTCATGATGGGCCTTCATCATGTTCACGTGGAAGGCTTATTCCTTCCACGGGCGTGGTCCAGGGTGACCAGAAAGGTGATGGTGTTGAGCTGCTCGTGCACGAGGTATGGACCCTCCCAGGCCGCCTGAAGCTTGTTTTGAGGTACTGGGACCAGTACCCACACCTTTTGACCCACCTGGTAGGTTCGCTCACAAGCATTCTGGTCATACCACCGCTTCTGGTCAGCCTGTGCTTGGACCATATTGTCATGCACCAGCCGTGTCAAGGCCATCTTTCGGTCCCAGAAGCGCACTACATACTCAATGACCGACACTCCAGGGGTGGCCAAATCCCTTCCCATGCTTCCTTCACCAGAGCAAGGGGCCCCCGTACACATCACCAGTACAGGAGCTCAAAGGGGGAGAACCCCGTTGAGGCCTGTGGGACCACCCAGTAGGCAAACAGCATGTGTGGGAGAAACAGCTCCCAGTCTCTCCCGTGGGAGTCGACCAACATCTTCAGCATCTGCTTTAAGTTGCCATTGAACCACTAACACAGGCCATTGGGCTGTGGGTGATACGGGTTGGCTGCTAGATGTTGCACCTGTACCTGCTTACAAAGAGACTCCATCAGCTGTGCCATGAACTAGGTCCCTCGGTCGGTGAGCATTTCCTGGGGAAACCCCACTCTGGAGAAAATCTCCAGTAAAGCAGTGGCCACTTTGTCGGCCCGAATGGACGACAAAGCTACCGCCTCCGGGTACCGGGTGGCATAGTCCACTACCGTTAGTATGAAGTATTTCCCGGAACAGCTGGGAGTGGACAGAGGTCCAATGAGATCCACAACCACCCTCGAGAAAGGCTCTTCGATGATGGGCAGAATTACCAGTGGGGCTTTGGTGCGCCGCCCCGTCTTCCCCACCCTCTGACAGGTGTCACAAGAACAGCAGTAGGCAGTCACCTCAGTCCTCATTCCAGGCCTGTAGAAATGCTGAGCTAGCCTGGCCCTGGTTTAAGTGATCCCTAGGTGTCCGGCCATGGGAATCTCTTGTGCGATCCGCAACAATTCCGCCCTGAATGGATAAGGTACCACTAACTGACGGTCCCTGGGCCACGCCTCCCTTGAACCCTGCTGGATCGTTACCTGGTACAGCTGTCCCTGGTCCCAGACCTCTCGCTCGCAGTCGGACTCCAGGGGAGGCTGTGCCGCCTGCTCCTTGAGAGTTTTCAGGCTAACGTCAGCTTTCTACGCTGCTTGAAATCCCTGACTTGATGTGGCAAGAATTGATGAAACTGCCACATCCTCTGTCAGCTCCCCGGTTTCTGTCTCCTGGCCGCTGTCTGACTCGGCAGCCACTTGGTCGGAGAGGGGAAACCGTCAGACCTCCGTGAGGCTCTTTTGGCTTCGGCACTCCCACTCCTGGTAACAGCGGCCATGACTGCTGAGACCACGGGTAGCGCCGGCTTCCCCTCGGCCCGTGACCAAGTCGCCAGGTCAGGCAGACTTCCCTGGCCTCCTGACATCCCGGATGTGGGGAACTCCTGCCCTGGGGTCTTACCTGGTGGCTTCTCTCCCAGGACGCCCCCTCCCCCCATGGCCTGTTCCTCTTCCTGACGAGGCCCTAGACTCAGCAGGCTGCATTCCCTGAGGGGCCCTACACTGCCCATAGCAGCCCCTCCCTCCACCTCGGAGCTCTCCCCCGCAGTCTCCTCACCTGTGAGCCCTGTGTGTGTAGTGTCAGTGCATGACTTACCATCAGGTTTCACTCCCTCCTCCACTGATTGAGGCATATTCGACACATTAGCATTAGCATTCACAGTAGAGTCATGACATTCTTGGAGAGCCGAACTTGGGGGTTCAGTGGCCACATACTGAGACACTAGCCACCCCAAATTGGTCCCAAGCAACACATTGGCAGGAATATTTGGCGTTACTCCCACCTCCCGCATCCCCCTCCGGCGCCCCAGTCCAAATACACCTTGGCGACGGGCAGCGCCGGTTCAACGCCTCCAATTCCAGAGATGGAAAGGGTTTTCCTAGTACCAAGTCTTGAGGGGACACAACCTCAGGACGTACAGGGTTCGTTCAGCGCCAGTGTCCCGCAGTCCCATGACCGCTGAGCGGCCGATGGTGACGGGTTGGTAATTGTCCAGGTACCTCCCACCACCACCTCCTACACACAAAACAGTGGACGGTTTCTGGGACAGGGATGGGGCCTTATGGCGCTGGGGACACGCAGCCTTTAAGTGTCCCGGCTGGTTGCAATGATGACATCGTCTGGGTTCTGTTCCTGGCCTGGAGAGGGCAGGGGGGTACAACCCTTGCACTCTGGGGGCTGGATATGGGGCCGGGGCAGGATTGGGCTTACCCCTCTCCAGGTGCTGCTGGCAGGCTTCTTTGGCTCAGGCCAGGGCCGGCGTCAGCACCCGGCACACCCGGGCAAGTGCCGGGGCCCTGAGCAGGCGGGGGGGCCCACTCGCCGTCTGGCACCCCCTTCCTTTAGCGGAGGAGAGCGGTTGTCAGCGCCGCCACTGGGCTCCCCCCCGCTTGCTCAGGGCCCCGGCATCAGATGGCACAATACTTACCTCTCCTGTGCCTCCGCTGCCGCAGCTCCGGGCTCCAGGGGGCGCCGGCGCTTCCTCTCACAGCAGCGCCACTGAATGACGTCATCATTCAGCGGCCGGCTGTGGCAGAGAGCGCGGACGCTGGACGGGTAAGACGTGTGTGTGTGTGTCTCTGTGTGTGTGTGTGTCTGTGTGTATGTAGTGCGGTGCTTCGTGTATGTGTGTGTGTGTGTGTGTGTATGTGTGTGTGTATGTATGTGAGAGAGTGCTTGTGTGCTGTCTGTGTGTGATGATGGGCAGGCATTGCTGATAATGGGGAGGCATTGATGATGATGATGGGGAGAAGATGATGATAATGGGCAGGCATTGATGATAATGGGCAGGCATTGATGATGGGGAGAAGATGATGATTGGCAGGCATTGATGATAATGGGGAGGCCATGATGATAATGGCCAGGCATTGATGATGGGGAGGAGATGATGATGATGATGGGCAGGCATTGATGATAATGGGGAGGCCATGATGATGATGGGGAGACAATGATGATAATAAGGAGGCAATGATGATGATGAGGAGGAAATCATGATGATAATGGGGAGTCTTTCCACAGCGCCCTTTCCTGAGCCGTAAAAGTGCAGAACGCAGTACAGCGCAGAGGAGAGCTCCATATTTTGTATGGAGCATTATATGGGGACCAGTATCCTGTATGGAGCATTATATTGGGTCCAGTATTCTGTATGGAGCATTATTTTGGGTCCAGTATTCTGTATGGAGCATTATATGAGGGGTGACATCCTGCATGGGGTATTATATGGGTGATGAGGGGGAGACTGTGGTGCCCATAATATTGTATGGAGGACTGTACTGTCCAGTCTGTACTGTGCGCTGTGAGGATTTGGCGTTTTTTGAGCTATTGTACAATTTACAATAGATATCAGTCATGTAATGGAAGAAGTGAAGTGTTTGGCATTGTACTATACCCATATTTCTCTGCAGTATCTGTGTATTATGAATCGTGGTCTGTGTTAAAGGGGCCCACTGAGGCTCTTTCGCCGGGGCCCATAAAAACCTGGAGCCGGCCCTGGCTCAAGCGCCCTGTTGTTGGCAAACTCGTCTGCCAGGGCGGCTGTAGCAGAAGCCCCTTTGGTTTCCGGTCACAGAGGAACTGCTGGAGGTCCTCTTGGCAGTTCCACAAGAACTGCTCTGTGATGAACAGTTCCTGGACCTCCTGGCGGGTGGTGAGCTCTAGACTCGAGGTCCAGTGCTCCACAGCTCTCAGCAGGGCCCGCATTTGGTCGGTAAAGGTGTCCTTTGAACCCCGCAGCAGGCTTCAGAACTTCCTGCGGTACGACTCCTGGGTGAGGTTGTAGTGCTGGATCAGGGCCTGCTTGATGCTGTTGTAGTCCTGCTCCTCCCCGGCAGGTAAGTCCCCCAAAACTTCCAGGGACTTACCCCTCAAACGGGGGGGTCACGTACTTTGCCCACTGATCCAGGGCCAGATGGTGTTGAGGCAAGTTCTCTCAAAGGCCAGCAGGAAGGAATCCAGGTCGCCATCCTTTTGAAGCAATGGAAAGTCCTCCGCCCGGACCTTGGAAGCCTTGGTCTCCGATGGGGCTGGAGCATCCAGCGGGGGCCTGTGCCAAGCAATCTCTAGTCGGTACCGGCGCTCCGCAGCTTCACTGCATTCTGTATGCTCACGCTCTGCCGCTTTTTCTGTCGCCGCTTGCTCACGCTCCGCTGCTTTGTCTGCCTCCACCAGAAGTCTGTCATGGGCGGCGTCATTACCAGCCTCGAGCTGTGCCATAGCCGCTTGGAAAAGGGCCTCCGATCTGGACAGGCTGGGACAGGCAGGGGGTGGACAGTCCACTACGGGACTGAGCATGGGCGTCTGGCTCCTTGGGGAGCCCTAGCTGAGCTACCCCTCGCCTTCATCGGTATCAACCTCCTCATAGACCATAGCATTGGCCTCCCCTTTGCCTTACTCCTGGTGCTTTCCGCCATCTTGGGAACCTCTGGTTACTGACACAGCTGCAGCCCTGACCTTGCACCGAACTTATTATATTTACACTCTGACCGTCTAGTGCTGTGCTGACCTTGAGACCCCAGCAGTGAAAGTTACCGCTGGTAGTCTTTAGTGTCTGGGAGTAGGGGTCCCACGCACACTATTACTCTGATCCCACCGCTGCCACCAATGTGAAAGAAACCCCGGTTCCTCCCACGTCACCAATGTGACTTAACTACACAGTCACAGCTCTGTGGCGGCCCTTTGTCTCTCAGGTCAGTAAGGGAACTGCACCTAGAGCAAATGGCCGCCGGGGAGGATGTCCTGTTACCCACTGGGTATTCTAAGATTCGTAATCAGAGTAAAAGCATCTGCCCAAAATTAATTTTATGGTTTAATTGTCTTAAGGGCGCACTAGATAATTACAGAAATATACAGTAAGCTATACAACGGAATTGCAGTGGATTTACAGTCAGAGTAAAATACAACAATAATGGTACAAGTCTTAGAGGTATTAGCTAGAGGTCAATGTTACCAGGCTGTAGGTTGCATGTGGATGCCGGAAGCGCTTCGATCCACAGGTACGAATCTTAGTTGCCGGACAGTCCCCAAAACATGTGCCGCTGCTCCCTTGGCAGGTCTGTCCCTTGTTCCTTCTTAGATCATCATCCTTGCTCTTCTGTGAGAATACCCAGGGTCTGCCATCCGCTCACAGTTCTTATACCTGCTAGGTCCCTCCCTCGGGGTCAGAGGGTGGGCTAATAATAATCTCCACCCTCAGCTCCCTGCAGAATTTATTCCCAATATCTAAGAAAAGGTGTTAACTTTTTCCAGGACGATCGGATCAGGACACGAAAGGTACCATTGAATGCAGTTTGTTTTGCCTGTCACATGCAGATCAAACATGGCCCGTTTGGCGCTCCACGGTGACCCAATCTCTATATCTCAGGTCCCCGAGCCATCACCGACTCGGGAGTTGCACTGTCAGATGCCCGAGGTCCCCAGGATCACGCAGATATTTTTTATGAGTCTGTAACTAGAAAGATGTGCTCATAATTCATAATCCTAGAATGGAGTCGTAGAGGCTGGGAGAGACAATGGATGTGTTTTCTGTGTCTAGCTGACACAGTATAATCTAATTGAAGCCCCAGGCACCTCCAGTCCCCATGCTGGCGTGGCTCCAGACTCCAGCTTTGAAGTCCTGTTTTGGGCCTGATCTATTTAGCATACTAATAGACCTTTTTATTCAAAGTGGAGACTAAACCCTGTTGCATTGAATGTGCCCACAGGCCATGGGGGCCAGGAGCAGCCAGCTGCCTGTGGCTCTGTGAACAGACAAAATGGCAGCTGGTAGCAGGCAAGGCTGTTCCTTCTTCCCAGGGACTTACAGCCTTAAAAATGGGCTGAAAATCTCGGCTTATACGCGAGTATATACGGTAAGTGTTGGTCTTGGGCAAGCTATTTGTCCAAGGCAGATTTAGGAAAACCTGCCATGTGCTTTTATTTTTTAAATGGATTACAGGATGGTAGTGGGCGGTCTGTTTCCTCCCGGCTGGGTCTTCCAAGTGGCCTACGGCCACAGATCCCTTGTAAGAACTCTGCAGCAGAGGTTTGAGTTTGTTAGTTTTGATTTGCAAGCATGCAGAGCAGGAAGCTCTGCAGAGCTCAATCTGTGTGAAGCAACACTCAGCCCAGTGGAGCCAAAAGACCTGGCACCCCTCAGTTTACACAGTGATGCAGTCGCCCACGGCATCAGGTCCCAGTTATGGACTATCTTGTTTCCTGACTTTGATCCAGAGGATACCCTTTTGCTTTCTTTTTTGTGAGTATGCTGTACATTAAAGATACTTTGTTTTTGGACTTTCCTGTGGTGACTGCCTGTCTGTCACACTGCACCAACCCCACTGCACTAATATTTATATATACACTGTGTGCAAAATTATTAAGCAAATGAGTATTTTGATCACATCATCCTTTTTATACATGTTGTCCTACTCCAAGCTGTATAGACTTGAAAGCAAACTGCCAATTATGTAAATTAGGTGATTTGCATCTCTGTAATGACTAGGGGTGTGGTCTAATGACATCAACACCCTATATAAGGTGTGCCTAATTATTAGGAAACTTCCTTTCCTTTGTCAAAATGGGTCAGAAGAGAGATTTGACGGACTCTGAAAAGTCAAAAATTGTGAGATGTCTTGCAGAGGGATGCAGCAGTCTTGAAATTGCCAAACTTTTGAAGCGTGATCACTGAACAATCAAGCGTTTCATGGCAAATAGCCAACAGGGTCGCAAGAAGCGTGTTGATAAAAAGAGGCTCAAAATAACTGCCCATGAATTGAAGAAAATCAAGCATGAAGCTGCCAAGATGCCATTTGCCACCAGTTTTGCCATATTTCAGAGCAGCAATGTTACTGGAGTATCAAAAAGCACAAGGTGTGCCATACTCAGGGGCATGGCCAAGGTAAGGAAGGCTGAAAAACTACCACCTTTGAACAAGAAACATAAGATAAAACGTCAAGACTGGGCCAAGAAATATGTTAAGACTGATTTTTCTAAAAGTGACCCTTGATGGGCCACATGGATGGTCCCGAGACTGGATCAGTAAAGGGCAGAGAGCTCCACTCCGACTCAGATGCCAGCAAGGTGGAGGTGGGGTACTGGTATTGGCTGGTATCATCAAATATGAACTTATGGGACCTTTTTGGGTTGAGGAAGGAGTGAAGCTCAACTCCCAGATCTAATGCCAGTTTCTGGAAGACACCTTCTTCAAGCAGTGGTACAGGAAGAAGTCGGTATTGTTCAAGAAAAACATGATTTTCATGCAGGACAATGCTCCATCACATGCATCCAAATACTCCACAGCGTGGCTGTCCAGTAAAGGTCTAAAAGAAGAAAAAATAATGACATGGCCCCCTTGTTCACCTGATCTGAACCCCATAGAGAACCTGTGGTCCCTCATATAATGTGAGATCTACAGGGAGGGAAAACAGTACACCTCTCAGAACAGTGTCTGGGAGGCTGTGGTGGCTGCTGCACGCAATGTTGATCGTAAACAGATCAAGCAACTGACAGAATCTATAGATGGAAGGCTTTTGAGTGTCATCATAAAGAAAGGTGGCTATGTTAGTCACTGATTTTTTTGTTTTGTTTTTGACTGTTAGAAATGTTTATTTCTAAATTTTGTGTTGTTATATTGGATTACCTGGTGAAAATAAACAAGTGGGATGGGTATATATTTGGTTTTTATTAAGTTTCCTAATAATTCTGCACGGTAATAGTTACCTGCACAAACAGATATCCTCCCAAGATAGGCAAATCTAAAAAAAACCCACTCCAACTTCCAAAAATATTAAATTTTGATATTTATGAGTCTTTTGGGTTGATTGAGAACATAATTGTTGTTCAATAGTAAAAAGAATCTTCTCAAATACAACTTGCCTAATAATTATGCAAACACTGTATATAAAGCAGTATAATGCCCCCAATCACGTATACTCATTAGAAAATCTGTGTTACTGTTCAGGTTTCCTTCCCCCACTTCCAGACCCTCCAGTTACTCTCACTTTATATTCTTTAGCCATATACTAGGTACCAGCTCATCTCCAGCTTATCTCTACTACTACTCACACTTGGTCAGTATCTTTTTGTATTTTATTTTATTTTTTACACTCTATTTTTTACACTTTTTTTTTCTCCAATACATTTTCTTTCAACCCTTCTTCTCGAAATGGTTATGAATGGCTCCTTATATCTCTTTGATTTCTTTAAGTAGCAAAACTCCATTGTCATCCAGTGTTGCCTAGACTGATGTTTTAGGGGATTTTATTTGTTTATGCTGTTATTATTTATTTTTCTAATATTGTTTACAGTCTGTTGTTATTATCACCTACATGTCTGTGCAATACGCTGACAATGTTTGTTTTATTTTAGCAAATTTGAGAAAGACCCGGGCTCGGGACAAAACATTAAGAAATCGCTTGGCTAAAAATTTTTTTTCACTCTTCTGTCATTTATCACTGTGGTGAACTTGTGTGCAGAATAATAAAAAGTATGTATTTTGAAGGAACCCTCATGAGTGTGGCTGTATATTATATGCCTTAGCTAGAGCAGGTGGCAGCTGATAGACGTAATTATCTGCCGGCGTCTGTGCTAAAAAATTATTATTATTATTATTTATTTATATAGCGCCATTAATTCCATGGTGCTGTACATGAGAGGTGTTACATACAAAGTTATAGATATCGTTTACAGTAAACAAATTTACAATGACAGACTGGTACAGAGGGGAGAGGACCCTGTCCTTGCGGACTTACATTCTACGGGATAATGGGGAAGAAACACAAGGTCGGGGGTGCGGCAGCTCTGGTGGTGGCAAGGCGGCAGCTCTGGTGGTGGCGGCAGCTCTGGTAGTGGTGGCGGCGAGGCGGCAGCTCTGGTGGTGGCAGCGAGGCGGCAGCTCGGGTAGTGGCAGCGAGGCGGAAGCTCGAGTTGTGGCGGCAAGGCGGAATGGTTATTGCAGGCTGTAGGCTTTCCTGAAGAGATGGGTTTTCAGGTTTCGTTTGAAGGATCCAAGGGTGGTGGATAATCGTACATGTTGAGGCGTGGAATTCCAGAGGATGGGGGATATTTGGGAGAAATCTTGGAGGCGGTTGTGTGAGGAACAAATAAGTGTGGAGGATAGTAGGAGGTCTTGGGAGGATCGAAGATTACGTGAAGGAAGATATTGGGAGATTAGTTCAGAGATATAGGGAGGAGACAGGTTGTGGACGGCTTTGTAAGTCAGTGTTAGTAGTTTGAACTGGATTTGTTGGGGAACTGGGAGCCAGTGGAGGGATTTGCAGAGGGGAGAAGCAGGGGAGTAGCGAGGGGAGAGGAGGATTAGTCGGGCAGAAGAGTTGAGGACAGACTGGAGTGGTGCAAGAGAGTTGACAGGGAGGCCACAGAGGAGGATGTTGCAGTAATCGAGGCGGGAGATGATGAGGGCATGCATAAGAGTTTTAGTAGATTGAGGGCTGAGGAAGGGACAGATTCTGGAAATGTTTTTAAGTTGGAGGCGACAGGAGGTGGCAAGAGTTTGGATGTGTGGTTTGAAGGACAGGGCAGAGTCGAGAGTTACTCCGAGGCAGCGGATTTCAGGTGCAGGAGAGATCGTGATGCCATTTACCATAATAGATAAATCGGGTAGGGAAGATACATGAGATGGAAGAAAGATGATGAGTTCGGTTTTGTCAACATTGAGTTTTAGGAAGCGAGAGGTGAAGAAGGAGGATATGGCTGATAGACACTCCGGGATTCTGGACAGCAGAGAGGTGACATCTGGGCCAGAGAGGTAGATCTGAGTGTCGTCCGCATACAGGTGGTACTGGAAGCCATGGGACTTTATGAGTTGTCCTAGGCCAAGGATATAGATGGAAAAAAGTAGGGGCCCCAGGACAGAGCCTTGAGGGACTCCAACAGAGAGAGGGCGGGATGAGGAGGTAGTGTGGGAGTGGGAGACGCTAAATGTGCGGTCGGAAAGGTAAGAGGCTATCCAGGACAGGGCAAGGTCTTTGATGCCAAGGGAAGAATCTGTAGCAGTAGGCAGTGGTCGACTGTGTCAAAGGCAGATGACAGGTCAAGGAGGAGGAGGATGGAGAACTGTCTGTTAGCTTTAGCTGTGAGTAAGTCATTAGTAATTTTGGTCAGGGCAGTTTCAGTGGAGTGGTGGGGGCGGAAGCCAGATTGGAGGTTGTCAAGGAGAGAGTTAGATGAGAGGTGGGAAGAAAGTTGAGCGTGGACATGCTGCTGAAGGAGTTTGGAAGCAAACGGGAGCAATGATATTGGGCGATAGCTGGGCATAGCAGTTGGGTCAAGGTTTGTTTTTTTGAGGATGGGTGTGATGGTGGCATGTTTGAAGGCAGAGGGAAAGGTACCAGAAGATAGCGATAGGTTGAAGAGAAGGGTTAGGGCTGGGATGAGCGTGTTAGTGAGGTTGGGGAGCAGGTGGGAAGGGATGGGGTCAAGTGCACAGGTGGTGAGGTGAGATTTGAAAAGGAGGTGAGTAAGCTCTCTTTCAGTGATGTTGGAGAGGGAGGTTAGTAGGGAAGGACAGAGGAAAAATGCAAAGTACTACATCTGGGCAATAAAAATGAAAAAAGCATATACAAAATGGGAGGAATAGGGCTAAGTAACAGCACATGTGAAAAAGACTTGGGTATACTAATTGATCACAGACTGAACATGAGTCAACAGTGTGATGCAGCAGCAAAAAAGGCAAATACAATTCTAGGATGTATCAACAGAATGCATACAGTCTAGCTCACGTGAGGTCATTATTGCCCTCTACTCCTCTTTGGTCAGACCTCATCTGGAATACTGTGTCCAGTTTTGGGCACCACATTTTAAAAAAGACATCAACAAACTGGAGCAAGTTCAAAGGAGAGCCACCAGAATGGTGACCGGTCTGCAAACCATGTCCTATGAGGAACGGTTGCAGGATTTGGGAATGTTTAGCTTGCAAAAAAGAAGACTGAGAGGAGACTTAATAGCTGTCTACAAATATCTCAAGGGCTGTCACATTGTAGAAGGATCATCTTTATTCTCATTTGCACAAGGAAAGACTAGAAGCAATGGGATGAAACTGAATGGGAGGAGACACAGATTAGATATTAGAAAAAACTTCTTGACAGTTAGGGTGATCAAGGAGTGGAACAGGCTGCCACGAGAGGTGGTAAGTTCCCCTTCAATGGAAGTCTTCAAACAGAGGCTGGACAGACTTCTGTCTGGGATGATTTAGAGAATCCTGCTTTGAGCAGGGTGTTGGACCAGATGGCCCAGGAGGTCCCTTCCAACTCTACCATTCTATGATTCTATGATTCTATGATTCTAGGTCTGGTATATGGAGTGGTTGGGGTGGTGGAACAGTAAAGGTTTGCCTTGTTTGGTCGATCTTATTTTTGAAGTAGGTGGCAAAGTCCTCGGCAGAGATGAGGGGAGTTGGAGGTGGCAGTGGTGGGCGGAGGAGAGAGTTGAATGTGCTGAAAAGTTGTTTTGGGTTGTAGGATAATGAAGATACAAGGTTTGCAAAATAGGTCTGTTTAGCAGAGGTGAGGGCTATTTTGAAGGCAAGTGTAGCTTGTTTGAAAGCAGTGAAGTCGTCTGGCAGGCGTGTTTTTTTCCAATGCCGCTCCGCGACCCTGGATGATGGTCGAAGTTTTTTGGTGAGATTGTTGTGCCAGGGTTGCCTATTGATTCCTCCCACTTTGCCGTGCGTGAGAGGGGCGACAGAGTCTATGGCAGATGTGAGGGTGGTGTTATAGAAAGTGGTGGCGCTGTCTGTGTCGTGGAGTGAAGATATGGAGAACAGAGGTTGGAGAGAGTCTGAGAGTCTGTGAATGTCTAGGTGTGCGAGGTTTCTGCGAGGATGTGCTAGTGGCTGGACATAGGGGGCAGGTGAAGAGGACAGGGATGAGAAGGTGAGTAGGTGGTGGTCTGATAGAGGAAGGGGAGAGATTGTGAGATTAGATAGGGAACAGAGGCGAGTGAAGATGAGGTCTAATGTATGTCCGTCTGTGTGGGTGGCTGTGGAGGACCACTGAGTAAGTCCAAAGGATGAAGTAAGTGACAGGAGCTTGGAGGCTGCTGGCTGGCGGGTGTCAATAGGGATGTTAAAGTCACCCATGATAATGGTGGGGATGTCAGCAGAGAGAAAGTGAAGAAGCCAGCTGGAGAATTGGTCAATGAAGGCAGTGGCTGAGCCCGGTGGTCGGTATATGACGGCCATTTGGAGATTAGAGGGAGAGTAGATACGGACTGAGTGGACCTCAAAGGAAGGGAGGATGAGGGAGGATGGGGTAAATACTTTTTTTAAAAATGACATGGGTTGCCCTGTATTTTGATTACCAGCCAGGCCAAGCTGACAGATGTGGGCTGCAAACCTCAGCTGTCAGTTTTAGCAAGGCTGGTTATCCACAATAGAGGGGTCCACACACCTCCATTTTTTGACAACCAGCTAAGCTAAAATAGACAGCTCAGAGCTGACATTCTTAGGCTGCAAATGGGCCATGGATATTGGCCCCCAACCTAAAAATAGCAGCCCGCAACCATCCCAGAAAAGGTATATCTATTAAATGCTCCAATTCTGGTATTTTGTTCCACACTTCCTACTTGGCGTGTAGCGGTGGCCGGTGGAGTCATATTTGTGGGGTTGATGTCACCTTTGTATTATTTGGTGACATCAAGCACACAGCTTAGTAATGGAGAGGCATCTATAAAACACCTATCCATTAACAATCCTACAGTTATATAGTAAATAATCACTCAGCCAGAAAAATGTTTTTTTAATTGAAAGAATAACACAGACTCATTTAATGATTCAAAATTAAACCATACTTGCGTCATCAGCCATTCAATTGAAGCCATTGTCTCCTGTTATAAATCAAAAATAAAAAAACAACCATATCCCTCACCTGTCCATCTTTCTATTCCACACTGTAATCCATGTCTGTGGATAAACATTTTCAAGGTGGACATGCTGAGATGCGACCTTCCAGGCTGAGAATCATCGATGAATGAGCTGCTGCGAGCGTTATCGAGGTTACAGATGGTCACTGAGGCTGCATTCCCAGCCAGGCCCCTAAACTGTGGTGACCTCAGTGAGATCCCCGCTAGCACCATAAGAAAAAGCCTCACAGTTCATCGATGAGTTTACCGCAGTTCACCAGAAGAAATTTCTCACAGTGAACTGCGGTGAACTCTCTGACATCAACGCTGTGCCATGAAACTTTCTCACTGTGCTACCGGCGATCTCACCAAGGTCACCGCAGTTCAGAGGCCCGGATATGGGCTGCTGTTTTTAGGTTGGGGGCAATATCAATGGCCTTTTACCTGCCTGAGAATACCAGCCCCCCAATGTCTGCTTTAGCAACGTTGGTCGTTAAATATGTGGAGGACTCCATGTCAGGTTTTTAATTATTTATTTAAATAACTAAAAGAAAAAGCTTTGGGACCCAACTATTCTTGATAATCAACCTTGCTAACACTGACAGCTGAGGGTTGCAGCCCCCCAGCTGTCAGTTTTGCTGGCAAGTTATTGAAAAAAAGGGGAACCCATGCCATTTAAAAAAAAAATTATTTAGAGGGCAGATGCTGAATTCTCCTATCAGCCGCTTTGGCTCTCACTGTTCTTAGTGGCATCAGGCATAGGATAATGGGAGCAGTAGTCCCATCAGCCCATGCCAATGACTGGAGGTAAAATTTATACCTCTGATCACATCTGCCTGACTGGAGGTAATGATGTTACCGCCAATCACAAGCAGTGATTGCTGTGCTGTCATACACATGACAGCGTGGCAGATGCTGGATGTTCGGGCCCCCCATTTAAGTGAATGGGGTCAGGTTACTGTTCAGGTACCCAAATCTGAGTGTTTTTTAACTGTTCGGCTGAACCTGAATATCCAAGGGTCTGCCCATCTCTAGTGTTGTCTCATGAAAAGATAGAATAAAATATTTACAAAAAATGTGATGCAGTATACTGACTTTTGTGATGTACTGCATTTATATAATATATATCTGTATATATAATATATATATGTATATAAATATATATATATATATATATATATATATACACTGCTCAAAAAAATAAAGGGAACACTCAAATAACACATCATAGATCTAAATGAATGAAATATTCTCATTGACTACTTTGTTGTGCACAAAGTTGAATGTGCTGTCAATATAATCACACAAAAATCATCAATGGAAATCAAATTTTTGAACTAATGGAGGCCTGAATTTGGAGAGACCCCCAAAATGAAAGTGGAAATAGTCAAAATGAAAATCAAAACAAGACAAAATTAAAGTGGAAACAAGTCAAAATGATGCTCAGTATTGTGTGAGGCCTCCACGTGCCTGTATGACCTCCCTACAACCCCTGGGCATGCTCCTGATGAGGTTGCGGATGTTATCCTGAGGGATCTCCTCCCAGACCTGGACTAAATCATCCATCAACTCCTGGACAGTCTGTGGTGCAACGTGACGTTGGTGGATGGAGCGAGACTTGCTGTTCCAGATGTGCTCAATCGGATTCAGGTCTGGGGAATGGGCAGGCCAGTCCATAGGTTCAATGCCTTCATCTTGCAGGAACTGCTGACACACTCCAGCCACATGAGGTCTGGCGTTGTCCTGCATTAGGAGGAACATAGGGCCAACCGCACCAGCATATGGTCTCACAAGGAGTCTGAGGATCTCATCTCGGTACCTAATGACAGTCAGCCTACCGCTGGCGAGCACATGGAGGGCTGTGTGGCCCTCCAAAGAAATGCCACCCCACACCATTACTGACCCACTGCCAAACCAGTCATGCTGAAGGATGTTGCAGGTTCACACTCAGCACATGTGACAGACGTGACAGAGTCTGGAGATGCCGTGGAGAGCGATCTGCTGCCTGCAACATCCTTCAGTATGACCGGTTTGGTAGTGGGTCAGTAATGGTGTGGGGTGGCATTTCTTTGGAGGGCCACATAGCCCTCCATGTGCTCTCCAGCGGTAGCCTGACTGCTATTATGTACCGAGATGAGATCCTCAGACCCCTTGTGAGACCATGTGCTGGTGTGGTTGGCCCTGGGTTCCTCCTAATGCAGGACAATGCCAGACCTTATGTGGCTGGAGTGTGTCAGCAGTTCCTGCAAGATGAAAGAATTGAAGCTATGGACTGGCCTGCCCGTTCCCCAGACCTGAATCCGATTGAGCACATCTGGAACAGCATGTGTTCCTCCATCCACCAACGTCACATTGCACCACAGACTGTCCAGGAGTTGACAGATGCTTTAGTTCAGGTCTGGGAGGAGATTCCTCAGGAGAACATCCGCAACCTCATCAGGAGCATGCCCAGGCGTTGTACGGAGGTCATACAGGCACGTGGAGGCCACACACAATATTGAGCCTCATTTTGACTTGTTTCCACTTTAATTTTGTCTTGTTTTGATTTTCATTTTGACTTGTATCCACTTTCATTTTGGGGTCTCTCCAAATACAGGCCTCCATTGGTTCAAAAAATTGATTTCCATTGATGATTTTTGTGTGATTATGTTGACAGCACATTCAACTTTGTACTGAACAAAGTGTTCAATGAAAATATTTCATTCATTTAGATCTAGGAAGTGTTATTTAAGTGTTCTCTTTATTTTTTTGAGCAGTGTATATATATATATATATATATATATATATATAACACACACGCACATGATACGTATGCTGTATATATATATATATATATATATATATATATACTGCTCTGGCAAAAAGTAAGAGACCACTATACAGTTTTATAAAAATCAGCTTTTCTACAGGTCTGACAGCCATTCCATTCCTGTGTCAATTGAATTCCAACCAGAGTACACCTCATTCTACTTAATATGCTTCTGATTAGGTGATCACCTGAACCAAATCTTATTTAATGAAGGAAAGTATAAAAAACACTGCTGTGGTATTCACAATCCTCTTGCAATAGGACAAGCTGGTTGGCAAAACAAGTGCTAGTAATATCCCAAAAGTAATAGGAATGAAAAAATAACTTTAAACCATGCCAAAGGAGTTGAAAAGAAAAGTCTTGATTGAGGAAAAGAAGGGCTTAATTCTGGCTTTATTAGCAGAGGGATACAGTGATCGTCATGTTGCTCCATCCTTAAAATTTCTACGACGGTAGTCCACTGCAACATGGTCAAGCAGCAGACATTGAGGACAACAAAGCTACAGACCAGCTAAGGGTGAAAACGACTCTCCACTGTCAGGGATGATCGTCATCTTATTCAAATGTCACTCAGCAACCGCAGGATGACATCAAGTGACCTACAAAAGGAATGGCAAATGGCAGCTGGGGTGAAGTGCAGTGCAATAACTGTTCTTAACAGGCACCTAGAGGCAGGGCTCAAGTCATGTAAAGCTAGAAAACAGCATTTCATCAATGAGAAGCAAAGGAGAGTCAGGCTGAAGTTTGCCAAAGACCATAAGGATTGGACCATAGAGGACTGGAGTAAGGTAATCTTCTCTGATGAGTCTAATTTTCAGCTTTTCCCAACACCTGGTCGTCTAATGGTTAGACGGAGACCTGCAGAGGCATACAAGCCATGGTGTTTTGCACCCACTGTGAAATTTGGTGGAGGATCAGTGATGATCTGGGGATGCTTCAGCAAGGCTGAAATTGGGCAGCTAATCTTTGTGAAGGACGTATGAATCAGGCTTCATACAAGGTTATCATAAAAAAACAGTTGTTTCCTTCTGCTCAGGCAATGTTCCCCAACTCTGAGGACTGTTTTTTCCAGCAAGACAATGCACCATGCCACACAGCTAGGTCAATCAATGTGTGGATGAAGGATCACCACATCAAATCCCTGTCATGGCCAGCCCAATCTCCAGACTTGAACCCCATTGAAAACCTCTGGAATGTAATCAAGAGGAAGATGGATAGTCATAAGCCATCAAACAAAGAAGAACTGCATACATTTTTGTACCAGGAGTGGCATAAGGTCACCCAAAAGCAGTGTGAAAGACTAGTGGAAAGCATGCCAAGACGCATAAAAGCTGTGATTAAATATCATGGTTATTCCACAAAATATTGATTTCTGAACTCTTCCTGATGCATTAGTATTGCTGTTTCTAAATGATTATGAACTTGTTTTCTTAGCATTTGAGGTCTGCAAGCACTGCATTTTTTATTTTGACCATTTCTCATTTTCTGAAGATAAATACAAAACGTATTGCTTGGAAATTTGGAGACATGTTGTCAGTAGTTTATAGAATAAAAGACCAATTTACATTTTACTCAAAAAAAATAACAATAAAGAGAAAAATCAGACAAACTATAAAAAATTTTGCAGTGGTCTCTTAATATTTGCCAGAGCTGTATATATATATATATATATATATATATATATATATATATATATATATATATATACATATATATGTATATATATTGTGAGACAGTGAGAGTATGTGTATTGAATGGGGTGTATATTTCACCTAGCTACTTTACTGACTGGTATAAGGGAGGTGTGTGGCTTTGTAGACCTAGTGGTAGAGAAAGGTCACTACACCTTACATTCAGTACACACTTGCAGCTCAGGCCTGAAATCACTCAGGTGTTAATTAGGAGACCAGAAGTAGGTGTGTTGGAACACAGTCAGGGAGCTCGCTTAGTCTGGACAAGGAGTCCAGGCACAAGAAGCAGTCTCCAGGAGTATGAGCTATCTCAGTCTGGGTGCTCGATGTACCCCGGACACAGGAGTAGTCTCAGTGAGAATCCGTGCGAATAGCGGCTGAATAGGAGGGGAGCTCTCTCAAGTCTGGACATTGAAGGTGCCTTCAGACACAAGGAGGAGACTCTGTGAACCTCAATGCTGGTAACTACTGAACATATGTGTTGTTTTGGGCACAGACTGGTAGAGTCTGGACCCGGATAGAAAGGGAAATCTATCTAAGTGTAATTAGTGGCTCGACAAGCCCAGGTCTTATGTTTATGATTTATTTTTATCTGTTTGCTGTGGACTTTAATAAAGCTGGTTGCGGCCAGTTTTCACCAGAACTGCTGTGTGAATGAACTGTTTTCGTGCCACTCTGTCTACCCAGACGGCGATCCCAGAGCTATATCCCCTGAAAAGCTTACAATATGTATATATATATATACAGTGCCTTGCGAAAGTATTCGGCCCCCTGGAACTTTTCAACCTTTTCCCACATATCATGCTTCAAACATAAAGATACCAAATGTTAATTTTTGGTGAAGAATCAACAAAAAGAGGGACACAATTGTGAAGTTGAACGAAATTTATTGGTTTTTAAAATTTTTGTGGAAATACAAAAACTGAAAAGTGGGGCGTGCAAATTATTCGGCCCCTTTAACTTAATACTTAATTGCGCCACCTTTTGCTGCGATTACAGCTGCAAGTCGCTTGGGGTATGTCTATCGGTTTTGTACATCGAGAGACTGAAATTCTTGCCCATTCTTCCTTGGCAAACAGCTCTAACTCAGTGAGGTTAGATGGAGATCGTTTGTGAACAGCAGTTTTCAGCTCTTTCCACAAATTCTCGATTGGATTCAGGTCTGGACTTTGACTTGGCCATTCTAACACCTGGATACGTTTATTTGTGAACCATTCCATTGTAGATTTTGCTTTATGTTTGGGATCATTGTCTTGGAAGACAGTCTCAGATGTTTTGCAGACCCCGACAGGTTTTCTTCAAGAATGGTCCTGTATTTGGCTCCATCCATCTTCGCATCAATTTGAACCATCTTCCCTGTCCCTGCTGAAGAAAATCAGGCCCAAACCATGATGCTGCCACCACCATGTTTGACAGTGGGGATGGTGTGTTCAGGGTGATGAGCTGTGTTGCCTTTACACCAAACATATCGTTTGGCATTGTTGCCAAAAAGTTAGATTTTGGATTCATCTGACGAGAGCATCTTCTTCCACATGTTTTGTGTGTCTCCTAGGTGGCTTGTTTTAAACTTTAAACAACACTTTTTATGGATATCTTTGAGAAATGGCTTTCTTCGTGCCACTCTTCCATAAAGGCCAGATTTGTGAAGTGTACGACTGATTGTTGTCCTGTGGACACACTGTCCCACCTCAGCTGTAGATCTCTACAGTTCATCCAGAGTGATCATGGGCCTCTTGGCTGCATCTCTGATCAGTCTTCTCCTTGTTTGAGATGAAAGTTTAGAGGGACGGCCGGGTCTTGGTAGATTTGCAGTGGTATGATACTCCTTGCATTTATCAATATGATCGCTTGCACAGTGCTCCTTGGGATGTTTAAAGTTTTGGAAATCATTTTGTATCCAAATTCGGCTTTAAACTTCTCCACAACAGTATCACGGGGACCTGCCTGTTGTGTTCCTTGGTCTTCATGATGCTCTCTGTGCTTTAAACAGAACCCTGAGACTATCACAGAGCAGGTGCATTTATACGGAGACTTGATTACACACAGGTGGATTATATTTATCATCATTAGTCATTAGCGTTGAGTGAAACAGGTCGGTCGATTCAAAAGTTGCCGACTTTATCCAAAGTCGAGTTTCGTCAACCGAAACATGACCATAGCGTGAGGTCGGCCATGCGGTTGTCGAAACGAACACCAAAGTCTTATTTCACACTTGCAGGTGCCTTTTTTCAGTCAATGAGCAAGGAACATACACTGTGGGCAACGAGATGACATGTGCAGCGTCCACCACCATCTTAGAGAAAGGCATTGCAGTGATTGGCTTGCTTTGGGGGGGGCGTCATAATGTCTATAAAAGCCCTGACCGCCGACCGCCATTTTACTTCTGCCGATCTTAACAGTAAAGGAAAGGTTGCTGTTTATCAGTAGGGAGAGAGTTAGGGCTGGAAACAGAAGTTCTTATGTGCTTGTGCTGATAGCAATTGTGCTGTACAGTTAGTGTGCAGTGACAGGGGAGGTTTTTCTTGTGTGCAGCAGCGCTGGTTATTAGGCTGCCTGATAGCTGTATTGCTGTGTGTACACTGCTGTGCAGACTGCTTTTTACACTGCACTAATACTTTTATTCTTTTTTTCTGCACAGTTACCAACTGTTCATTTTTTACCACACCGTATAGAGCTGTACGCTTCTCACACACTACCGTGTACTGGCTGGTATCACGGACAAATACATGCTGACTATCTGTGTGTGACTCCGGAAATATATACGGAGATTAAAATTTTTCCTGACACCGTATACAGCTGTCCGCTTCTGATACAGTACCGTATATCTGCTCTTTGTATTACGGTCAAATCCATACTGAGTCAGTGTCTGTGTGTGACTCCGGAAATATATACGGAGATTGAAATTTTCCCCTACACCGCATACAGCAGTCCGCTTCTGATACAGTACCGTATATCTGCTCTTTGTATTACGGTCAAATCCATACTGAGTGAGTGTCCGTGTGTGACTTCGGAAATATATACGGAGATTGAAATTTTCCTTTACACCGTATACAGCTGTCCGCTTCTGATACAGTACCGTATATCTGTTCTTTGTATTACGGTCAAATCCATACTGAGTGAGTGTCTGTGTGTGATTCCGGAAATATATACGGAGATTGAAATTTTCCCCCACACCGTTTACAGCTGTCCGCTTCTGATACAGTACCGTATATCTGCTCTTTGCATTACGGTCAAATCCAAACTGAGTGAGCGTCTGTGTGTGACTACGGAAATATATACGGAGATTGAAATTTTCCCCTACACCATATACAGCTGTCCGCTTCTGATACAGTACCGCTAATCTGCTCTTTGTACTACGGTCAAATCCATACTGAGTGAGCGTCTGTTAGGGTCTGCGGAACGCACTAAATATAAGATGTAGAGAGATGCGTTCGCAGCCGGGGTCCACCGTGCAGGCGGAGCCTGCTGCTAGTAAGGTGGCGCAAGAAGCAAACTCTGTCATCCCGCAGAGTCGCCAAAATAAACACCGTAACGGGCTGTGGCAATATGTGCAAACTCTGTTATTCCACAGAGCCGCTAGAAGGAGTGCCGCAGCGCTCTATGTCGATGTGTGCGAACTCAGTTAACACCACTGAGTCGCAAAGTAAACATGCTAGGGCGCTGTCTAGCGTTGAAAGCGAACCCTGTTGCGTCACAGAGCCGCTGAGACAAACTTCTGTGTCCTGTTAGGCACCCAGGTACACAATTGACTGCTAAGCGAACATAGAAAGTGATCATGCACTAATGTCCTCGCGGGAGTCACCCGCAATCTATGCCGTCTGAACGCCAGGCCCTGAATACGGCAATCAAACTCTTCACTGGTTATGCCGGTAATCTAAGGCATCTAAGACACCAACCCTGACCAGCTACCATACCAAGCTCCTCACCGATTATGTCAGTATTGTAATGGCGTATTTCAGCCGCCCTAACCACACACACGCATGACCATACTGGCGCAAAGCATATAAGGCTGGGGTCACACACACCGACTAAAAAGTCTGACCATTTTAGTCGGTCGATTATCGCAGCAAAATGTCATGAACAGTCATCCGTCTGACATCCGATTTTCCTGGAAAGATGCGATTTAGTCGCATCTGACTGTAGCTGTAACATCCGATTTACATTCGACTTGCGAGATTTTCTCGCAAGCTTGCAAAACTGACATACAATAGATCCAAATGAATAGTATTTAAATCACAAAATAAAGAATAGATATATACACATAGAACACACATATATATATATGTATATATATATATATATATATATACATGTCATTGTGACATATATATATTGTAAGCTTTTCAGGGATATAGCTCTGGGATCGCCGTCCGGGTAGACGGAGTGGCACGGAAACAGTTCATTCACAGACAGCAGTTCTGGTAAAAACTGGCCGCAACCAGTTTTATTAAAGTCCACAGCAAACAGAACATAAGCAAAACCAAATCATAAACATAAGCCCTGGGCTTGTCCAGCCACTTACTACACTTAGATAGATTTCCCTCTCTATCCGGGTCCAGACTCTAACAGCCTGTCCCCAAAACAACACATATGTTCAGTAGTTACCAGCATGGAGTTTCACAGAGTCTCCTCCTTGTGTCTGAAGGCATATCCAACGTCCAGACTTGAGAGAGCTCCCCTCCTATTCAGCAGCTATCCGCATGGATTCTCACAGAGACTACTCCTGTGTCCGGGGTACATTGAGCACCCAGACTGAGACAGCTCATACTCCTGGAGACTCCTTCTTGTGCCTGGACTCCTTGTCCAGACTAAGCGAGCTCTCTGTCTGTGTTCGCAGACACCTACTTCTGGTCTCCTAATTAACAGCTGAGTGGTTTCAGGCCTGAGCTGCAAGTGTGTACTGAATGTAAGGTATAGTGACCTTTCTCTACCACTAGGTTTACAAAGCCATACATTTCCCTTATACCAGTCAGCAAAGTATCTAGGTGAAATGTACACCCCATTCAACACACATACTCTCACTGTCTCACATATCCCCCCCCTCTTCTCCAGACCGGAGGGCTGGTCATCCAGACCGGAGGGCTGGTCAACAATCCAAAAGAGACAGTGAACTCTGGACCAGTCATGGCCTTCATCAGCTTCATCTTCACTACTGTCACCTGTATCTTCACCTGAGCCATAGCCAACATCAGCTTTCTCTTCATCTGAAGCATCCGCACTACCCTGTACCCTCCCAGGCCTATGCTCTCTGCGGGCCTCGGGTATCCTGCACGGTTTCATCTTGACCTTAGGGCCGGGCTCAGTTTCGATATAGTGCCTGGCCAGAGAAGTACGACCCGCCACATCAGAACACTTCTGCTGACTCTTCCTCAGAAACTCACGTACCTCCTGTCCTTGGTGCACTGACCATGTGTCACCAACTATCACAGAAGGTATAGGGGGTTTTTTACTTTTCTCTAGTTCCCCTTGAACCCTCTTTAGCACATCTATTTTCTTGAATATCGGTTGACTCATAAAGTCTATTTCACAGACCTTAAGCTCCTCTGCCATGGTCTCTGACCATTTTAAGCTACTCTGTTCAAATGATTGGGACTGTAGAAGGAGCAGATCGTTTTTCTTTTGCAGTACACATAATTCATCCGCTAAGTCTCCAGCTGAATTGTAATGTTCTACCGTGACAACAGAATTCTTATATAGAGCCTTAGACTTATTGAGCAGCATTTGCTCTTGCAAAGAAGAGATTTCCTGTATTCTTCCTTTTACTTCATTGACTTTCTCACGAAGATGCTCATGGCTTTCATCACACTCCTTCATCACAGTTTGGAGTTTTTTCTGAGAAGTAATCAATTCATCTGGTACCTGTTGGACGTCCTTTATGTCTTCGGCCCCTTCTTCAGGCTCTTCTGGTAGAACATGCTCAGAAGCCCTACCGTCAGTCTTACATTCTACCTCTTCAGTCACATCATTATGGTCTCCAATATCTCCATTTATTCCAGCTTTCAAGTTCTCCTTGATAGCTGCATCTGTATACTCAGAACCCGCCGGATTCTTCTCTTCCACCACGTTCTGCATCCCATCTGAGCTCCCGTGTGTCTGCAGCGGCAACGGAGTGACACATCGCTTTTCCCATTTGTTGGGACGTGGCTCCGATGTAGACTCCATGAAAGTGCGCTTGAGCTCACCAACGCCAGCCTGATGTCTCAAAATCTCATCTTGTGACTTATCCAGATCCTTGGTGTCACTCGGGAACACCGCTGGGGCTCCGGGCGCCGAACTTCCAGCCTGAGCTTCACGAGTTGCAGCTACTGATCTGAACCGCAACCCGTCCACGCCGCTGTCTTCGGCAGAAACAGATTCCTGGACAGAGTCAGTCCCCATATCTTCAGTCTTGTTCCTCACAGCTTCACTTGAGACCTCAGCTTCTGATGAGGCATCTGGCTTGGTGACTACCACTTCTATGGCTTTTTCCACCTCTGCAGCATCTCCCTCAGAGTCCTTGGCACAATACAGATCCACACCATACCTTGGTAACTTCACATTTCCAACAGCATCTACTTGGGCTGTGTTCAGTTTCAGAGTCCTGCCTTTAAAGCTCAGCTCTCCTCCTTTCACCTTAGTCTTTGCCAGGGAACCGGCCAACTGTAAAACATCTTCAGATGCCATCTTCTGTCCGACTGCAAGGTCAGCATCAGCCTTCCTCTCAGGACTCTCAACCTCCTCTGCTACCATGCCTTCCTCATTTGCACTGGTTGCTTGATTGTCATCAGATGATTCACTATCACTACCACTATCCCTGTCTGACCCCTTTTTCTCAGCCACATCTGGCTCACTTTCAGGGTTATACACTTCATTTTCATTCACATCCTGCTCACTGTCAGGGTTATAACAATTCATTCTCATTCACATCCTGCTCACTTTCAGGGTTATACACTTCATTTTCATTCACATCCTGCTCACTGTCAGGGTTATACAATTCATTCTCATTCACATCTTGATCTGGAACCTTAGTTAACATGTCATCCACAACATTAACTTCACCATCTGGTCCCTGGTTTCCCTCAGGTGGTCCCTCAAGTATGTGACTATGTGACAACCCCAGCACTATACTTCCATATAGCTCAGGTACTAGGAGCTGGCTCACGACCTCTCCCTGGACTTCAGTGTCCCTATACAACAGGTGAGTGTTTATGGCAACATGAGGAAACCTCTCCTCAGAGCCAGGCTCTTGGGAAACCTCATTTAGAACATTTATATTTTCCTGGGCCGTTTTAAGAGAGGGGTCTCGCCACTGCTCACTCTCAAAATTGTCACAGGACACAGGTAAGTCAGGGACACTCGGTTCCCGAGAACCACCATCCTTGTCTCCCAACATCACCTGCAAAGGAATTTCATCACTATCACAGTCATCATTATTATCAATATCATTATCATGATTATGATCAGTATCATCATCACTATCATGATCATCATCATTATCATTATCAGCATCAGCATCATTATCATGGTCATCATCATTATCATGATCATCATCATCATTATCATTATCATCATCATCATTATCACATAAGTTTAACGGCCCACTAGCATTGTGTTCCGCCCCTCGGGACTGCGCACCCTCAATAGGAGCTTCATCACACTGTCCATCAGAAACATTTTTCCCCCAGAGATCCTTAGACCGGGGAAAGTCATTACCCAATATGACGGGGGGCACCAGGTTCTTCACTACCCCCACTTCACATGAAACCTCCCCGCGTTTGGGGATCAAGTCCACGACAGTCTCTGGGTAGACTTTGGTGTCTCCATGAACGCACACCACACTCAGGTGTTTATCAGGGATAAAGTCCCTATCAATCAGGCTGTCCCATACGGAAGTCACTGGACTCTCTGAGTCCAAGAGGGCCTGTGCTGGGCAGTCATTTACAACCACCGGGGACCCCTGTGGTCCAGTCTCTTCGGCTGAGGTGGACACACACACAGGCTCTGCGCAGGGAGAGAGGGATCCGCCAACATCACAACACATAGGCTCCCCCTCTATTGGACAGTTGGCTGCAATTTCACGACATCTCCAACACTGTCCATCACACTCTCCCACCAACACGACCCCAACAGCTGGAACGCTCTTACCGGGAGAGTTCGGCGTCCAGGAACTCTGAAGTGACGACCTCTCAGACGGCTGGTCACGGAGGCAGTCTTTGGTGGCGAAGGCCCTCTCCACCAGGCTGACCAGACGATTGGCGTCCTGGTGGTCTCCTTGTCCGACCTCTGGCTGTACCTCAGGAGGACGTGCTTGGGTGTAGCGGTCAACTATCACCTTTTCAACTCCATAATCAGGTTTGCTGACTGCAGACTCCCAACTGCATCTCCAGTCATGAACTCCCCTGGCACGGGCTGTCACCGTAACACCCAGCCGGGTAAGAATCTCCGCTTTCAGCTTGGCATAGTCTTGGCTGTCCTGCTCGCTCAGGTCAGCATAGGCCCTTTGGGGTTCTCCAATCAGATAGGGTGCGACCATCATGGCCCATTCAGATACGGGCAGATTCTTCTTCTCTGCCAGTCTCTCAAACCTAGTGAGATATACCTCCACATCATCACGAGGTGTCATCTTTTTCAGGGACCGTCTTACCGCCTTCTTTACAGCGGACAATGCAGGTGACTTTGCAACATTACTTTGGGACGATGCGCTGCAAATTTTTGTAGTGCTGCAACCTGCTCAAAAAACAACCGGTTATTCTCCTGCTGCTGCTGCAGGAATTGCTGCTGGGCCTGCTGCATGCGCTGCTGGTGCTGCAGGCGCTGCCGCTCCATGCTCTGCTGCATGCTCCGCTGGGCCTGGACCAGGTACTCAACGAGCTCCTCCATACTGCTGGACTTATCTGTCTCAACCACGGCAGTCTTATGTTGCACATTAACTTGCGCCATTTGTTCAAACAGCGCCTCCATGCTGTCATCCATGCTGTCAGACTTCTCTGTCTCAACAACGGCAGTCTTCACTCAAGACATACACACTCCACAGTCTTTTCCACAGAAAATTCAGCCTTGCTGTGCAGACACTTTTTTTTTTTTTTTTTTCACTGCAAACTCTATTAGGGCCACTGTCTCTTTAAGACTGCTCCAACAGACACACTTTTTTTTTTTTCTTTCTCTGCTGCTGCTTCAACAGACTTCACCTTTTATTGCTGTCTCTCGCCACTGTGTTGCACGCACATTCCAACACCAATTGTAAGCTTTTCTGGGGATATAGCTCTGGGATCGCCGTCCGGGTAGACGGAGTGGCACGGAAACAGTTCATTCACAGACAGCAGTTCTGGTAAAAACTGGCCGCAACCAGTTTTATTAAAGTCCACAGCAAACAGAACATAAGCAAAACCAAATCATAAACATAAGCCCTGGGCTTGTCCAGCCACTTACTACACTTAGATAGATTTCCCTCTCTATCCGGGTCCAGACTCTAACAGCCTGTCCCCAAAACAACACATATGTTCAGTAGTTACCAGCATGGAGTTTAACAGAGTCTCCTCCTTGTGTCTGAAGGCATATCCAACGTCCAGACTTGAGAGAGCTCCCCTCCTATTCAGCAGCTATCCGCATGGATTCTCACAGAGACTACTCCTGTGTCCGGGGTACATCGAGCACCCAGACTGAGACAGCTCATACTCCTGGAGACTCCTTCTTGTGCCTGGACTCCTTGTCCAGACTAAGCGAGCTCTCTGTCTGTGTTCGCAGACACCTACTTCTGGTCTCCTAATTAACAGCTGAGTGGTTTCAGGCCTGAGCTGCAAGTGTGTACTGAATGTAAGGTGTAGTGACCTTTCTCTACCACTAGGTTTACAAAGCCATACATTTCCCTTATACCAGTCAGCAAAGTATCTAGGTGAAATGTACACCCCATTCAACACACATACTCTCACTGTCTCACAATATATACAGTTAGGTCCATAAATATTTGGACAGAGACAACATTTATCTAATTTTGGTTCTAGACATTACCACAATGAATTTGAAACAAAACAAATCAGATGCAGTTGAAGTTCAGACTTTCAGCTTTCATTTGAGGGTATCCACATTAAAATTGGATGAAGGGTTTAGGAGTTTCAGCTCCTTAACATGTGCCACCCTGTTTTTAAAGGGACCAAAAGTAATTGGACAATTGACTCCAAGGCTATTTCATGGACAGGTGTGGGCAATCCCTTCATTATATCATTCTCAATTAAGCAGATAAAAGGGCTGGTGTTGATTTGAGGTGTGGTGTTTGCATTTGGAAGGTTTAGCTGTGAAGGAAACATGCGGTCAAAGGAGCTCTCCATGCAGGTGAAACAAGCTATCCTTAAGCTGCAAAAAACAGAAAAAACCCATCCGAGAAATTGCTACAACTTTAGGAGTGGCAAAATCTACAGTTTGGTACATTCTGAAAAAGAAAGAAAGCACTGGTGAACTCATCAATGCAAAAAGACCTGGGCGCCCACGGAAGACAACAGTGGTGGATGATCGCAGAATACTCTCCATGGTGAAGAGAAACCCCTTCACAACAGCCAACCAAGTGAACAACACTCTCCAGGAGGTAGGCGTATCAATATCCAAATCTACCATAAAGAGAAGACTGCATGAAATTAAATACAGAGGGTTCACTGCACGGTGCAAGCCACTCATAAGAATCAAGAATAAAAAGGCTAGGCTGGACTTTGCTAAAAAACATCTAAAAAAGCCAGCACAGTTCTGGAAGAACATTCTTTGGACAGATGAAACCAAGATCAACCTCTACTAGAATGATGGAAAGAGAAAAGTATGGCGAAGGCGTGGTACAGCTCATGATCCAAAGCATACCACATCATCTGTAAAACATGGCGGAAGGAGTGTGATGGCTTGGGCATGCATGGCTGCCAGTGGCACTGGGTCACTAGTGTTTATTGATGATGTGACACAGGACAGAAACAGCCGAATGAATTCTGAGGTATTCAGAGCCATACTGTGTGCTCAGATCCAGCCAAATGCAGCCAAACTGATTGGTCGTCGTTTCATACTACAGATGGACAATGACCCAAAACATAAAGCCAAAGCAACCCAGGAGTTTATTAAAGCAAAGAAGTGGAATATTCTTGAATGGCCAAGTCAGTCACCTGATCTCAACCCAATTGAACATGCATTTCACTTGTTAAAGACTAAACTTCAGACAGAAAGGCCCACAAACAAACAACAACTGAAAACCACCACGGTGAAGGCCTGGCAGAGCATCAAAAAGAAGGAAACACAGTGTCTGGTGATGTCCATGAGTTCAAGATTTCAGGCAGTCATTGCTAACAAAGGGTTTTCAACCAAGTACTAGAAATGAACATTTTATTTACAATTATTTAATCTGTCCAATTACTTTTGGTCCCTTTAAAAACAGGGTGGCACATGTTAAGGAGCTGAAACTCCTAAACCCTTCATTTAATTTTAATGTGGATACCCTTAAATGAAAGCTGAAAGTCTGAACTTCAACTGCATCTGATTTGTTTTGTTTCAAATTCATTGTGGTAATGTCTAGAACCAAAATTAGATAAATGTTGTCTCTGTCCAAATATTTATGGACCTAACTGTATATATACATATATTTATAGTTCATACACTTCTACATACTGTAATAGCCGCTAATTCAATTGCCAGCTTTTGTGAAATTACAGAACCCGACATGAAATGACACATGGTTTACATACAGTTAACCATGTCATTTCATGTAGTTTTATATATGGTTTAAACTTACAATTACATGAGTGTATGTGTGCAAAATTGCAGACATGTAGGGATTAATTAAAGGTGTAAATTCGTTGAAAAAAAATGCGTGGGATCCCGCAGTATTTTCTCCACCAGACAGACAAAGCAAGCAAGTGGGGGCAAATAATAATAGCCCAGGGAGGGTGCATTTATTTAGTGCCCCCCCTGGCTGCTAATATCTGCCCCCAGCCACCCCAGAAAAGGCAAATCTATAATTAGATTAGCCCTTTCTGGCACTTTGCCCGTCTATTCCCATTGCCCTGTAGCGGTGGCGAATGGGTTAATAAGGGGTTAAAGCCACCTTGCTATTGAAAGGTGACTTTAAGCCAGGTTAATAATTGAGAGCTCCCTCTGACATCACTGCTGCTGTGCGGTGTCCCCGGGTGACCTGATTACTGTGGGAAGCAATCAATTAAGCTTCACAATTTAATCACTTCCTCTCCTGTCGCCGGAAGAGGAACTTATTCATTCAGGGGGTTACAGCTCAGCAGGCAGAATTAGCTGCCTGCTAACTGTAACCTGTTAACCCTTTCTGATGGATTACAGCGTGGGACCTGACTGTGCATCAGATAGGTAAGAATCATTTTGCTTTTTTATTTTATTTTTATTACAGGAAATGGTTTTAGCAGGAAAATAAAAGACGGTCAAAAACTGATGCTTATTTCATTAAAATGATTTTTTATTACAGTGTGTGTGTTTGATTTTTCTTTCAAACAATAGGATTAATAATTGATAGTTGTCTAATTGACAGCTCTCAATTATTAACCTGGCTTAAAGTCACCTTTCAAATGCAAGGTGGCTTTAACTCCTTATTAACCCATTCGCCACCGCTACAGGGCAATGGGAATAGACGGACAAAGTGCCAGAAAGGGCTAATCTAATTATAGATTTGCCTTTTCTGGGGTGGCTGGGGGCAGATGTTAGTAGCCAGAGGGGCACTAAATAAATGCACCCTCCCTGGGCTATTATTATTTGCCCCCACTCGCTTGCTTTGTCTGTCTGGTGGAGAAAATACAGCGGAAGCCCACGCATTTTTTTTCAACGAATTTACACCTTTAATTAACCCCTACATGTCTGCAATTTTGCACACATACACTCATGTAATTGTAAAAATCACAATAAATTTATTGCCTAGATCCAAAATAGTGCTTCCAAATATCAACAAATTCCAAAAAATCATAGGAAGCTTTTTCCACTATAAAAATACAAATTTTATTTCAAACATTTTTAAAAATACATATATGGATGAAAATATCCAAATGGGGGACAACATTATGCAAAAGAGAGCCTACAGAAAACAGGTACAGGCACAATTGGTAGTATTTAATAGTGAATAATGAATATATCCGTATATCATGCTTAAAGCCACATTGACAGACAAGGGGTGCTGCAGCCGCAATCAGGTACGGTCTCCTACCAGAAGCTCACTATTTTTAACACTTTAAAAACTTTTCTGTGCATTGTGATGCAGGTCACTGCACATATCATAGCACTTGCTGCATGCTCTGCACTTGCATAGCAAACATTGAAATGCTAGCTTTATTGGTAGGAGGGAAATTTCTCTGTCCGTTTTAACCCTATGCTAACAGATATGTTTTGGGGATACTTTTCTTAAAAATCTATGCACTGTAGTATATGTGATAGACATTAAATATGCATAACCCCTTGTCTGTCAATGTGGCTTTAAGCATGATATACGGATATATTCATTATTCACTATTGAATACTACCAATTGTGCCTGTACCTGTTTTCTGTAGGCTCTTTTTTGCATAATGTTGTCCCCCATTTGGATATTTTCATCCATATATGTATTTTTAAAAATGTTTGAAATAAAATTTGTATTTTTATAGTGGAAAAAGCTTCCTATGATTTTTTGGAATTTCATGTAATTGTAAGTTTAAACCATATATAAAACTACATGAAATGACATGGTTAACTGTATGCAAACCATGTGTCATTTCATTTCAGGTTCTTCTCCGTCCAATTATGACATAAGCATTCTTAAAGTGATACCTTTATTGGCTAACCAGAAAATTATATGTTCGCAAGCTTTCAGAGCGCAGAGGCTCCTTCTTCAGGCAAGATTACATTTGGAATAATAAGAAAGACACATTAGATGCTTACTATAGTAGGAAATTTGTTCAAGACCTGGGAGGTGTGATGCCTTCAAAAGATAAGCAAAGGAAATCGAATTAGCATTTTCTTACAAATGGAGAGCTAGTGGGAATGTGTTCTTAGCTATCTGGAGTCCTTTTGGTGAAGGTGTGAACTGTGTCTATGTAGTGGACCATAAAACCGGGTGTTAAGTTGAGTCCTAGTGTCAAAGTATTGAACATCCTAATAAGTTTGAATGTGGTGTTCATGATACAATGTACAAGGTGCCCTGGAGCTATCTATATTGGGGAAACCATGCAAAAAACTACAAACAAGGATGAATCTACACAGACATACGATCAGGAATGAAATGGACACGCCTGTGGGAAAACATTTCTCTGGAACTGGACATTGTATGACAGACTTAAAAGTCTTAATACTAAAAGGTCATTTTAAGGATGACAGGGAGAGAAAAATATGGGAATTCAAACTTATTAGGATGTTCAATACTTTGACACTAGGACTCAACTTAACACCCGGTTTTATGGTCCACTACATAGACACAGTTCACACCTTCACCAGAAGGACTCCAGATAGCTAAGAACACATTCCTACTAGCTCTCCATTTGTAAGAAAATGCTAATTCGATTTCCTTTGCTTATCTTTTGAAGGCATCACACCTCCCAGGTCTTGAACAAATTTCCTACTATAGTAAGCATCTAATGTGTCTTTCTTATTATTCCAAATGTAATCTTGCCTGAAGAAGGAGCCTCTGCGCTCTGAAAGCTTGCGAACATATAATTTTCTGGTTAGCCAATAAAGGTATCACTTTAAGAATGCTCTTGTCAAAATTGGACGGAGAAGTATTCACATCGATTTTTCTGGCTAACACGGTACCACAATATAATTTATTATTGTACACCATTTCAGGTTCTGTAATTTCACAAAAGCCGGCAATTGAATTAGCGGCTATTACAGTATGTCAAAGTGCATGAACTATAAATATATATACATATATATATATATATGTCACAATGACATGTATATATATATATATATATATATATATATATATATATATGTATTCTATGTGTGTATATGTATTCTTTACATTCTTTATTAAAGTTGTCAGTGTGCTTTATAGCTGGGGATGAATTGCCGGCTTTTCTAAAGGACACCGCTGAGATTTAATCACAGTCACAAGTGCGGTCCGTTTGTAATACGATTTTTCAGCGCTCCCATTGACTTGCATTGGCAATAGTCGACCCACAATCGGTGACAATCGCAGCATGCTGCGATTGCACTCGCACGTTTAAAACGGACCACAAAAAATCTGATACTGGGAGCTGCTCAATAGATTAACATTGGTCCGACTGCAATGCGATATTTCATCGCATTGCAGTCGTCCGATTTTGTCACCAGTGTGACCCCGGCCTAACGGTTGATACCAGCGCACGGCGTGTGGTAAGGACAGCCTTTTATAGCAGCAAAGAGAAAAAGATCTTCCAGGAAGGACCAATGGGAAGCTGCTTCAGAACATCAACAGCCACAGGACCTTCCTGAAGGACCAATAGGAGTGGCAGCTGTATCTGAGCATGTGACCCCTGATCTCCAATGGGAGATCTTGCCCTGGGCATGCTCAGATGAAGCAACAAAGGACTTAGTCCCAAATCTGCCTGCTGCAACACTGGTTGCAGCAGCAAGTCTCTGCACAGTACTGGGCCAGGCAACGCGCTGGGACCGACGTCTCTGCTGAGCAGGAACCACTGCGGCCGGAGACGGATGGGGGACTGCAGCGGGAACAGCTCGAGATTCCCCCTGTGCAGGAGTGGGAACTCAAACCCTAACATTACCCCCCCTTCGAGGGCCCCCTTCTTTGGGCCTCGCTGCGCTCAAAGGCAGCGATGAGCTGCCTAGCATGAACATGCTCAGCAGGCTCCCAGGACCTATCCTCAGGCCCATAACCCCTCCAATCCACCAAATAAAATTTTTTGCCACGTACCACCTTGCACCCAACAATGGCGTTCACCTCATGATCGTCGGTAGATGAACCCGACGTCCCGGCAGATGACTCAGAAAACCGGGAAATGGCCACGGGTTTCAGGAGGGACACGTGAAAGGTGTCGGTGATACCAAGGCGAGGCGGAAGGGCTAGGCGGTAAACCACCGGGTTCACCTGCTCAAGAATATTAAAGGGACCCAAAAAGCGAGGTGCCAACTTGGTGGACTCTACACGTAGCCTGATGTTTCAGGCAGAGAGCCACACTAGGTCACCCGGAGCAAATGTAGGAGCGGGTCGCCGATGGGCATCGGCAGAAGACCTCATCCTCTCTTTGGAGGCCTGAATGGCATCCTGGGTGTGGTCCCAAATGTCCCATGCCTTCACAGCCCAGTCTGCCACCCTGGAATCGGCGGAAGACACGGGCATGGGCACTGGTACCCGCGGATGCTGACCGTAGTTCAGTAGGAATGGTGTCTGTCCGGGGGAGTCAGCCACAGCATTATTTAGAGCGAACTCAGCCCACGGTAGCAAGGATGCCCAGTCATCCTGCCTGGCAGAGACAAAATGTTGCAAGTATGTGACCAAGGTCTGGTTGGCCCTCTCTACCAACCCATTCGTCTCGGGATGGTATGCAGAGGAGAGATTCAACTTAATGCTGAGTAAACGACACAGCTCTCTCCAGAACCGAGATGAAAACTGGGGCCCTCGATCACTGACAATTTTGTCTGGTATATCGTGTAGGCGGAAAATATGCCTAATCAATAATGCTGCCAAGGCCCGTGCAGACTGTAAGGCAGGCGTCACACTGGCGACAGAATCGGACGACTGCAATACGATGAAATATCGCATTGCAGTCTGCCCTATGTTAATCTATGGAGCAGCTCCCAGTATCCGATTTTTTGTGGTCCGTTTTAATCGTCCGAGTGCAATCGCAGCATGCTGCGATTGTCACCGATTGTGGGTCGACTATCGCCAATGTAAGTCTATGGGAGCGATGAAAAATCGGATTACAAACGGACCGCACGTGTGACTTCCGATGAAATCGCACCACTATCCCAGGTGCCAGGAAATTGCATCAGGATAATTGCCAGGAAGGGCTGACATGCTAATTAGGCTACGAAAATTCAAACCCAAACAGGAAACCGCCTCCACGGAGTCCAGAACCATGGCCAGTCACATCAATGTGGAGATGTTGATCGTTCTGGTCCAGGAGAGACCAGAACTTTGGGACCAGCGGGATCCCAATTATTCCAACCGGTCGCGGAAGGACGCGGCTTGGCGGAGAATATGTTCCCAGATGTTTCCTGATTTTGGCGACAGGTCTAGGGAGGACCAAGAACGCATCAGTAAGTAAAGTCTTGAAAACGCTTACAATACTGTATGACTACTCAGTATCTACCACCAACAATGTGTTATAATGTCCCTCTACCCTTATATGTGAAACAGAAATGTGGGCAAAAATACAGTTATGACTGTTGAACCCCCAGTGCTATGTCAGTACTCCAAGCACATTAGAATATTTATCTCCAACTGCAATGGTCGCCAACTGAACCTTAAAAATGTTTGCCTACGCAATAAATGCGTAGGTGAAGTACTTAATATGTGTCCCTTTTGGTAATCCCATCGCTGTGTCCCAAATAAATGGTCATTATTGTGACACATATGTCATAGAGCTTTGTATGTATGAACCCTTGTATTATTAACTTGTTATATTACCTACATACAATTTGTAGTGGTGTTCTGTACCCCTAAAAGGCAAATAAATGATCATATTGCTGGTGTACGTTACTTATGTTTTTAGTACATTACAAGGGCAGATAATTTAAATTTTTGCTTGTATCCGTTACTTTTTCAGTGTCAGATGTTACAAGGCGTTGGCGCAGCTGTAGAGACTGCTACAGGCGAGAGAGACAGCTGAGGGGGCGCAGTGGGGCAGCAGCAAGCAGCAAAAGAAAATATGTCTATTATGATAGACTGAATTTTCTGGCTCCAGCTATGGATTTGCGACCGTAAGTTAATGTCTGTACAAAGTGTATTGCTATATTTTTAATTAAATTTTAATAAAATTATTTTCTTCTCTAGCACCGAGTCAAACCTTACAGAGAGAGAGGCAGCTTCTGACTCAGAAGCAGTGATCGACCCCGTGGGGGATGTTGAGGAGGCTGGGCAGTCATCAGCAGCATGTGCAGCAGCAGCATCACCACCACCACCACCACCAGTGGAGTCAGAGAGCTTGCCTCTAGAGTCCCAAGACCCTCCCCTCAGCAGCAGCCCTGGTAGGCCCCAGGATGTGGCTTCGCCTCCTGCTGTAGTGTCACGGCGACCCAGGCGTAGAAGAGAAGGAGTTGGTTCTGGCACAAGGAGGCAGGTGGACAGAGGAGTTCTTGACTACTTGTCCAGTGTTGCCCATGATGATGGGGAGGAGGCATTTGGGCGCAGTCTGGCTCGGTACCTCAGGGCCATTCCCCGACAGCACAGACTGCGGATCAGAGCTGGGGTCTAAATTGTGCTGGATGCAGGAACCCCACCAAATGATCCCAACAACTTTCTAGATTTACTGGAACGGTGGCAACATTCCAGTGAAAATCTCCTTCGTTTGATGGGAACCCAGCAAGGGGAGTCTGCATCAGCCTCTGATCAGCCTCCTCCTCATCATCATGCTCCTCCTCCACCTCCTCCTTGTGGACCACAGAGACCAACTCCTCCTCCTCTAAGTGAGTCCTACCAAAGTGTGACACAACATGTACCACACATGGGACACAGTGGCCATTCACAATATGCCCACTCGACCATACCCAATGTTCATTGCTGGCCACAACATGGGTATGGTCGACATGGGCATTTTGGGGGCTACAGTGTAAGTGGGCAGTCATATTATGACTACCCACAACAGTTTCCAACCTTCCCTTACCCAAATCCCCATACAGAGCAAGCAACAAGCAGCCAGCAAAGTACACACTCAGCCACCACTCATGGTGACACAATGGCTGGAGAGCAGTCTAGGCAGCCCTCACAATCTGGTCCTCCACCTTCACCACCCCACACCTACCACCAGTTATAGGTGTAATGTATTTTTTTGTTATTTGTTTGAAGTTCTGAACATTATAAATTGTTTTACTGTTGCAAGTTTCTCAGGAAATATGTTGAATACAGTTTATGACACATGAGTCTTTTGTCAATATGTTTACAGCGACAAAACATGACCTAATACATAAAAAAATGTTTTGACTCGCATTGATTGTATGTGATTATTTCAATATGTAGGTGTTTATTTTAAAATGTTATGGTCTGCCTATAACTTACACACAATATGACACCAAAACAAACACAACATATATAATTAATTGAGCAGAAATATCTTTATGACAGAGCAACATAGTCACACTACATGTGTAATAATGCCTCCTCTTGCCAGGCAGTAGCACCCTCAGGGGACACAAAATATTGAGTGAACACATCACGCACTTTTAGGCCTGAAGGTGGACGACGGGGATGGATGGGTGGTGACATAGGCAAAGAGACATTCACAGAGGCTAACTCATCCACATGTTGTGAGGAGCATTCATGGATTCTACAAAAATTATGTAGGACCACACATGCTTTGAGGACCACATTAACATTGTCTTCACTGAGTTGAATTGCAGATTGAAGTACCCGCCATTTAGCACTAAGAATTCCAAATGTGCACTCCACCAGCCGCCGAGCACGTGACAGGCGACAATTAAATATTCTACGCCGATGGGTGAGATAGCGACGGGGATATGGCCTCATTACATTACGGGTTAATTGAAATGCCTCATCTGCAACTATAACATAAGGCACATGGTCTGGAATAGAGTCTGTAAGTTGACTTGCTGGTGGTAGGTCCAGTTGGTTATTGCGTATCCGCCTACCCATTATGGAAGTATTGAAGACTCTGGAGTCTCCAGTCCTTCCATAGGCCCCAATGTCTACAATTATAAACCTGTAGTTTGTGTCGACCAAGGCCAACAAAACTATGGAAAAATATTGTTTGTAATTGAAGAATTGGGAGCCTGAGTTAGGAGGTTTACGAACACGTATGTGCTTGCCGTCCAGGGCTCCTATACAGTGTGGAAACTGGCAATTTTCGGCAAAACCCTGTGCTATCCTTAACCAGTCACTCATTTTTGGCTCAGGCATGACGTCTTCATGTAGTCTGTTCCAAATTTCCACACAAGTTGACCGCACAATGCCTGAAATTGTTGATCGTCCTATTAAGAACTCTAAGTGCAGAGCAGCGTAGGACATGCCAGTAGAAAGGAACCTGTAAAACACATACAACATAGAACATGGAGAAATCAGAAACAAAAACAACAATCACAGCATGCACAACACTTACAATGCTTTAGTTTCTTAGAGCACACATGCTGGAAATTAGATTACAAGACATGCCTTCTGTGGAATACACCAAACGCAATAATTTAGATAGGTAAGCTTCAGAAATACATTAGTCACATGATAATTTTCCAAGAAGTGTGCTCCAACACTTGCAAAGTGACTATGTCGAGGCAAACATCATCAACATATCGTTGACACACATACCTTATTGTTAGGAGAAGGCGTTCCTCTGCAGAAATTGCTTTTCTCATCCTGGTGTCCTGAAATGTGATCCCAGGGCGCACAATGTCAAGCAACGTATCAAAGGTAGCTATGCTCATTCGACAATATTGGAAAAACTTATCTCCATGGCTACGCAGTGACAAATATAGGCGGTGAAAATGGCCTTTTGTTAACCTTCTTGTCAAAAGTGGATGTACCCACATTCTTCTGCGTCTTCTGGGATCTGCTATTACAGGTTATGGCTCCCCAAAACGTCTGGATATAACCCAATGGAACAGCACACGCTCAGTGGGAGAAAATCTGAGTGTGTCGCTCATGTTTGGATAAAGCAGCTAGCAAGCACTAAGCACAAGGAACAAAATGACACCAGTGCAAAGGTGGGAGGGTCACACCTGTAGCAGAGCACTTAAATATAGGTGTGTCTGATGATTTAAATGAGTATCAGGCCTCAAAACCGTTATTGGTCCTTTTTGGTAAGCTGCAACAAAACGGTGGTCGGATGAAAATCGGATGTTACAAGGTACACACACATGCGACTAAATCGCTTCTTTGAAGGAAAATCGGATGCCAGGCGGATGTGTGATGTTTAAATTTTGCTCCGATAATCGACCGACTAAAACGGTCCGTTTTTTTGTAGTTGTGTGTGACGCCGGCCTAACCGTGGTAACGGCACAAAGTGAACTATTTTAGAGAAGTGGTCGGTTATCACCCAGATGATGGTGCAGCCCCGAGACTTGGGTAAGCCCACCACAAAATCCATCCCGACCATCTCCCAGGGCCTGTCTGCCACCGGAAAAGGGAAAAGTAGCCCAGCTGGCTGTTGTCGAGGGGATTTATTCTTGGCGCAGTAAACACACGCCTGAACATACTCCCTGACGTCACGGGAAATCTGCCGCCACCAGTATGTCCTCGCCAGCAAATCAGAAGTCCTTTTTGTCCCAAAATGTCCACCCACCCTGGACGAATGTGCCCAAGAGAGTACTTCCGGTCGCAAATTGGTGGGCACAAAAGTCTTGCCCGGAGGCACAGACTCAAGCGAAACTGGAGCCACCGTTCTTAGGCTCTCTGTGGGGACAATAAGCCGAGGCTCCTCCTCCACCTCCTCAGAGGACACCACGGAGCGAGATAGAGCATCTGCGCGAATGTTCTTCTCACCAGAGAGAAAATAGAGGATGAAATGGAACCGGGAGAAGAACAAGGACCATCTGGCCTGACGGGAATTTAGCCGCTGGGCTGTCTGCAAATACACCAAGTTCTTGTGGTCCATGAATACTTGGAAGGGGAAGCGAGCCCCCTCCAGAAGATGTCTCCACTCGGAGAAGGCCAACTTCATAGCCAGTAACTCCCTGTCCCCGATGGAATAATTCCTCTCTGCTGGAGTAAAGGTCTTGGAAAAGAAGAAGCAGGGATGCTTCTGACCCTGGGCATCCTTTTGAAAAAGGACTGCTCCAGCACCAACAGAAGAGGCATCCACCAATAAAATAAATGGTTCATCGACATTGAGGCGATGTAAGATGTGAGCACTGGCGAAATGCGACCTGATAGAGGAGAACGCCTTGGTGACCTCCTCTGACCACAACTTGGGATTAGCTCCCTTCTTGGTGAGGGCTACCAAGGGAGCTACCAAAGTAGAGAAGTGGGGAATGAATTGGCGATAGTAGTTAATGAACCCCATAAAGCGCTTCACCACTTTAAGGGAGTGGGGTTCTTGCCAATCCATTACAGCCTGTTGTATGGCAGGATCCATAGCCAATCCCTGGGTGGAGATGTATAGCCAGGGGGTAGGACCTGCTCAAAAATGCAATTCTCCAAATTGCATATGGGAATTTGTTTTGAAAAGAGGTCAAGCCCTTGCAGCATCTCCCCGGGGGGAGGCATATCTGGAAAAAAGATGAGAATGCACCAATAGTTACCACCGGGGGTCAACAACCCCGGAAGTTTTCGTTCACAAAGCTTGGAAACAGTGGGAAATTACGGGCCCCCAAAGGGATTCCCAGGTATTCGAAATCCCCACCTGGTTTTAAATCCCCGCTTCCAATTGTCCCCCACGGATGCGAATCGGTTATTGCACCCCGAGGTTAGTTAGTAAATACCCTTGTTTCCCCGAAGACTGTAAAGAGGTAGAGTTAGTGGAAAAGGATACTTTTTTTCCGGTGATAGCTTGGCCCCTATAACAATGCAGGGAATAATTCCCCCTTTTTTCTTCTGTAAAGAAAAACCCCGCTCCCTGGTGACACCGACTTCCCTAATAATGCCCTTGCCAATTTCTCCGAATATATTGGGACTGGCCTCTGTTCAAAGAGAGGGGGAAAAAAACCCTTCCTTACGGGGTTTCACTCAGGCAAGAGGTCGTGGGCATCATGGGGACGATGAGGCGGAAGAGTTCCGCCCCTTTCTTCAGAAAACGTCAGCATAGGCCCTTTTGCCCTTGGAAGAGGAGAGGGGTCTATGGGTATCTCAGTGGTGGTGACCTGCCGCTGTCCCAATGCTCTGCTTACATAAATTTCCCCCAACCCCCCCCCAAATTTTTTGAAGCCCTCAATAGGGGGAGAGTGGTGGCGGAGTCGTGTAATCCCAAAACAAAATATTTCCCCTAGGGAAGATAAAAAAATTTATTCTCCTGAGGGAAGGAACATGACAAGGGGGTGGGGCAGACTGATGGGGATTTGTGAGGGCAGAATTGCCTTCAACACCCCCTTCCGTATGGTTTTAGCCAGCAACACCAAGGCATGGGTGGCGGAAGCAAAGGGGACGACATAAAATTCCCCCCTGCCCCGAACCCCACAGCTTGACGGGTAGGGGGTTGGCCGTGGGTAATTATCCCCTTAGGAGCCTTTAGGGGCAAAAACCTGGCATCCGTGACTCTTTTCCCATGGTTACGGGGACAACCGTTTATTCAGCCCCTGTGGACTCGGTTGGGAAAAAGTCCTGTGCTGGCAAAAAATTTAAAAAATCGGGGGGTGGACGAGTGACCCGAGATTTTGATCCCGGGCAACCTCCCCGAAGGTGGGCGCCTGAACGGGTGTCCAGGGGGTGGGGAAGTTTGGGCCAACCGCCCTCTGCCTACACGGGAACTTCCAGCCTCCGCTGTGGAAAGGAGGTCGACCGGGTGGAAAAAGCGATACTTCTCCCGTGTGGGGATCCCTGGTAGCAGGGTCTTTCACTGACCTGCCCTCCCTCCAGAAAAGGGGAAAGAGGACTTTATCTTGCCCCTCTAATTCCCGGGCCAAGTCCCAAATTGGCAGCAAAATGGCTGACCCCAAACCGAAATGGGTACTTGCGGGGTTGGGGCGCCGATCTGGGACCCGAGGTCCTAAAAAACCTTTTTCGAGCCTCCAGAAAAAAGAAGCGTCTGCACCCACGGTCATCGTGTCCCCGCGGGG
>JARQOD010004187.1:0-57207 GCA_033576555.1 Oophaga sylvatica | reverse complement strand
CTCCTGACCAAAAAGGCTTGTGTGGGCCTTGATAAAAAATGACGGGAAAGCGGGGGGGAGCATTAAACGTTTTTTGATGGCCCCATGTGTTGTCCTCCACGGGGTTGCCCTCCCATTTAATCGAATTGTAAGGTTTTCTTACAACCCTGGAATCTAAAATCCTTTCCACCCCAAAAATTCCTCCGGGCCATCGACTAGATGGGGTCAGGGCAAGGAGAAAACGTCAAGCAAATATTGGGGTCGAGCCTTTAGTTGGGATACAGAAAGACAGGGGGGGGGGATTTTATTTTGGGCAATTTGAAGAAAGCAGCGGGCCCACTTATTTTTTACTGATTTTATAGGGTCCAATGTACTTATGTCCCAATTTTAGAGGGATGGAACCCTTTAAAATTAAGATTTTTGGTTGCAGCCAGACAGGTCTCCTACCTTTAAAAAAGTGGTGCAGGTTTAAAAAAATTTATTGCTCCCTTTTTGTACCTTTCCTGAGCCGTTTTCCAGTTCCCCTTTTTAGAAGACCCATTTTTCTTCTTTTAAAGGGGGGACTCTTTCGCCACTGTGGCCAAAGGCGTCTTTAGGGGGAATGTGGTGAATGTTGGATGAAAAACCTAATTAGGTAAAAAGGGAAAGGGGGGGGGATGTTTAGTGGAGGCAATCTGAGAGTTTTTGAAAGAGAACCAAAAAAAAATGGAAGTGATCCACCCAAATTTTTGTAGGTGGAGAAAAAGAGCGGGATATGCTCAGGGTTTGATTGGTTCGTTGGTTTGTCTTTGTCTGGGGATGAAAAGGAAAAAGGTTTACTTTACGTCCAATGCTGCACAGAAATTTTTTCCCAAAAAACCTAGAAGTGAATTGACCCCTCGACCCGAAATAACCTCACCCGGGACTCCTGAAAGCGAAACAATTTTTTTATCTCAAATCTGAGTCTGTTTTGCAGGGGGGAAGCCGACCAAGGGATAAATGGCTGCCTTGTTAGCGGTCAACACCACTAAAATGTGTTTTCCCCTTGAGAGGTTGGTAATTCCACAATGAAGTCCATAAAAAATGGATCCCACGGGGGGACGGGGTGGGAAAGGTTTGTAACGGACCGTTGGGTGAAAGCGAGGTGTTTTGCATTGCACAAACTCACACAAAGTGAAATGCCCCAAAAATCCTTCCTACAAGTGGGCCCCAAAAAAAAAGAGAAAAAATTCCGTGTCTTTAAAATTTCCTCTATCCCCCGGCTATTTTGGAATGTGAATGAGTTGCAATATTAAATCTGACTGTTTCGGTTAAAAGACGTTGCCCAGAATCCACAAACCATTCTTAAAGACAAGACTTACGCCCCTTTGGGGGGTTTGGCCCAAAAAAAAATTCCGCTGGTTGTTCCTTGATTTTTTTAATTAGGCTTGATGATAATCACCCCAGGAATTAGAGTCAGGAAGAATTGTTTAGGGGGAAAATTTGGACGTGTTTGTGAGTAAATCTAGAGAGTGCATCACCCTTTCCCATTGCGCGTTTTGGGTCTATAAGAATAAAAAAATTTAAAAATTGGTTTAAAAAAGATTCCAGCGAGCCTGGGGGAGTCAGGCATTTAGCGCCTGATAAAAAAAAGATTACGATGGTCTGTCAGAACGATTTTTTGCTGTGCGCTCCTTGAAAAAGGTGTCCCCATTCTTTGAAGGCGGCAAAATGGCCAACAACTCCCCCTATTGCCCACATCGTAGTTATTTCCCCAAAGACAACTGCGGGGGAAAAAAAGGGAAACGGGGGAAAAAACATTCTTCTCACCTTTTCTTGAGAGAGTATGCCCCACGGCAATTTGAAAAATCCACTCTATTAAAAAAGGGAAGTTTGGGGGTTGGGATGTACTAGGATAGGTGCGTGGTAAATTTTTTTTAGAGGGGGGGAAAAGTTTCCCCGGGGGGGGGAAAGCCCGGGAACTTAGTTTTTCCCGGGGGGGAAGTTGGGTGATGGGGGAAAACTCCCCCAGAAAAAATTTTAATAAAGGGGTCTAAAAGAAGTTTGAAAACCCCCAGAAGCGCTGTCCCCCTTTTACATTTCTGGGGCTTGGCCAATCATTGTGGTTGGGTTTTATTCCATCCATCAAAATTCCCTTGTGTGCAGAAAATACCCCAAAAAATTTTAATTTCGGTCTTAGGGAAATTTCACACTTTTAAAGTTGATGTAAAGATGATTTTGTTTAGCTTTCCCCGCCCCTTTTTCCCCAAATGTCCATGATGTTCTCGTGGATTTTGAAAAAATTAAAATTTTTTTTCCAAAAATAAATTACCCGAATGTATCCGGAGATCCCTGAAGATGTCTTCAAAGTTTTGGGGAAAAAAGGGCTGGGGCGGTATCAGCCCAAAAAAGTTTAACAAAAGATATTAAAAGTGTCCATAGCGTGCCCCGAATGCAGTTTTTTCCTTTTTCCCCGGTTTCTAACGGTTTAAGTTTAGGCCCCACGAAGATTTTTTTGAAAAATTTTTTGGGGTTGTCGCACTTTCCAATAACCAGGGATTAAGGCATGGATAACGGTTTTTTAATAGTAACCTTTTTGAGTTTCCCCATATTTACGCCCGGTCCCGGGGAAAACCATCTTTCTTCTTTACAAAGAATTTGGGGCCCCCCGCAGGATTTAAGAGGGGGGTATAAAAACCTTGGCTAGATTTTGTTTTATGTATCTTTTTTAAAACCTTCGTGGGGCCCCCCCCCGGGGGGGAGATCTTACCAAAAGGTTCTCTGCCAGGCAATAATTAAAATTTGGCCTTTTAAAATGGCGGTGAGGGGGAAAAATGGGGCGGTTTTCTTTCACTTTTCCACTTAGTCCTTTGGGTTTAAACTGGTAGTTCAGGGGACTAAATGGTTCTTTAGGAACAGAGGGAAGGAAATTTTTGGACTCATTGTTTTTTCTGGAAAGTGTAAATTTTTTTGGGCTCCCGTTTTTGGTAGGATTTTTAGGGCCCGCAGCCATGGTAGCCCCAGAAAATGGGGAAAGGGGAGAAGAGATAAGTTTAAAAGGGTTTCTTTGATGTTTTTTACCCCTAAGAACCTTTTTAAAGGGGGGTTTTCCCGATCCCCCGGCCAAAAAGGGCAGCAGGGGCCATCCCCAGTTTCCATCTGTACTGGAGTAGCCCCTTTTTTACTGAAAAAAATTCCCTGTTTCAGAGCCCAAAAGGGGGACTCCTAAAAATTTCCCCCTTTTGGGGGTGAGGTCCCAGCAGAGTTGGGGAACCCCCCTGAGTCAACCCGAGTTTTTTTTGGGAAAAAAACAGTGGAATTGTTTTTTTTTTCAAAAATCAGTGGGAAGCTGAGGAAAAAAAAAGGGTGGCAGCATTTTTTACCGTCAACGTCCTCAGGGTAACGGAGTTTAAATCCGAGAAATAAAAAATTTTGGGTGCAGTCTTCTGGAGCCTGAGGCTCGGACCTGAAGATCCCCTCTCGGGAACACTCACAAAAGAATGAGTGCTGCAAAAATTTGTCTTGCGGAACGGCTGGGGCAGTTAATAAAAAGTGCCTGATTACCAAAAAAAACATAATTCTCCTTAAAACGATGTTCCCTTTCGTGCATCATAAAACCCTCGTTTTTTAAAAAGTTACATGCAGGGGGTTTAGGTTCGGGTTTTTTCCCCTTTTAATCCATTCCCAAAAGGGTTTCCCTTTGCTGGAGGGGAAGGGGGAAAAGGGTTTTTTCGTTGCCCTTTGAACCATCTCTTTGCCTGCGTTCATTTAAAAAGGTATCAATAGGGTTTTTCCAAATAGTTAATAAAGTCAAAAACGCAGTGGGGGGGTGGCCGAGCAAGTTATCCCTTTAAAAGGGGTAACCCCCTTTTGAAAAATAGTTTTTTGGGGGAATTTTTCCCAGGTGGTACAAAAGGGGCCCCTCTCCTGAAATCCAAGGCATATTCAGCTACCCCGGGGGTTACCTTGGCGCAAAGTAAATGGCTGCTTCAGTGTTGCAAACCCCCATTTTGGGGGGGTTAAAAAAACCCGCCCCAAAGGTGAAATTTTAAAAAATTTAAGGTGATTCAAAAAACTCCCCAGTCTTTAATAGGGGTTTGCCCCCATCAAAGCCTTGTTGGTAAGCAAAATAATTATAGTAAGCCCTTTTATGTTAGTGGAAAAATTTTGGAAAAAAAGTGCAGAAAAAAAAAAAAATTGGGTGATTAACAAAACCCTGAATTTTTCCGTTCACCCCAAAAAGAAAAAGGGGGGGGGAAATTGGGGGGAAAAACCGAAAATCGGGGCCCGGCAGGAAACCTGGACTGCCCTCCAACCTCAATCTTTGGGTCGCAAACCCTGGGTGTCTGTCCCCAACCCCCTTGCAAAATTTTGGGTTATTTAGGCTGAAGATTTGTTTTTAAAACGGGGTTTTTATTTTTCAAACGCAAGGAAATTTTTCAGTTTACTCCGAAAATTTCCCCTTTTTGCGGGCCTCCTTTTTTCCCCCTCTTTTAAGAAGGTACGGAAAAAAGAGGGAAAAAAAAAAAAAAACAATTTGTGTTCCTGTGGCAACATTTAAGAAAGAAAAATTTTAAAAGGGGAAAAAAACTCCCCCGGGGAAGGGGTTTTGAGAAGTCACAACCACTATCAAACACAGGGAAAACTTTAAAACCCGCATCTGATTCGAAATTTAGCGAAAAAAAGAAAAGAAAAAAAAAAAAAAAAAAAAAAATTTTGTTTACCTGTGTAACACTCCCAAAAAAAAAAAATTAGGGAAATTTTGCTAAAGGGGAATGGTTGTAAAAAGTCACAACCCCCGTCATCCAGAAAGAAAAAACCCCGGCATCGACCCCCAACAGTACGGCAGACAAGCCTTTCCAGACCCGCGGGGACACTAACGTTTGGCTTCAAAAATTTTTATTTTATGGGTTTTCAGTTCATATAGCGTTTGGGGTTTTTGGGGGTGCTTTTAAAAATTTCTTGAGCACAGGTTGATAAAAAAAGTTTGTATTTTTTTTACAAATTGGCAAAAATAAAACCCGGTTGCAAACAAAAAGCAGGAGACAAGGGCCCCGGGAATCTAACCCTCAGAAATAACCCCCCAAAAAAAGTTTTCAGATCTTCTTCTTTTTTCCCCAAGTCCTTTGGAAAAAGTGAGGCTCTCAAAAGCAGATTTTAGAGTCCACAAGTGCTTCAGATTTTCCCCGGGTGGGAAAGGGGTGGAGAAAAAAAGGGCCAAAAAGGCTTCAGGGGTCGAACACAGGTTCCTGGGGTATTTTTGAAGCACTGATTGCTCAGCTGTGGTTTTTAAAGGAAGCAACGGAGAGAATCAGGGCGGGAACTTTGAAGCGGGAAAAAAACTCTTTTTTTACTGGGAAAAAGGACTGCAGCAAAACAGAAAGAAAAAATGGCCGAAAACAAATGGGTTTCGAAAACAGATACACAGAACCTTCCCCCCCTGGGGGTTTTTAAAACTCCCTGGGGGGTTTTCATTACTCAAAACCCCCATTTGGGTAAGCTGCGACCTTATTTTGAAAGGGCCATTTTGACACCCCCAAACAAGAGGGTAAGCCCCCCGAAAAAAAATTTTCAACAAATTTGGGTTTTTTCCCGAGTGCTGTATAAGGCACCTAAAAAGGGGTCTGTTGGAGGAAACAAGGTGGAAAAAACGTGTTTCAAAAGAGAGAGGTGACCGGCCCCGGGAAGTTTGGGGAGGAAAAGTTTTCCCCCCCTTGGGGGCCCCGGGAAAAAAGTGGAGGTTGGGTTTTAAAAAAAACTGAGCCCCCGTGCAAGGCGTGTGAGGAAATGGGTTTAGGTCCCCCAAAATTTCCCCGGGGAAACCCCTTTTTTAAACCCTAAACAGGGGGGGGGAACGCCTGACCTGGGCTACGAGAAGGCATGGAGTGCTAAGGGTCCCAAGTACTTTTTTCTGATTTAAACAAAAATTTTTATGTCATTCGGAAATTTTGGGCCCCCGTCTGGAGGAAAGATGGGGAGAAGGAAATGCCCCAAAAGCCCCCAAATCCCCCGTCAAGACCCAAAAGTCAGTGATGGTGGGGGGGGCCTTTTCAGTGCTGGTGTTTTTCCACTTTTGTTTCATCAAGGGCTGGGTCCCAAAGCAGTTTTATCGGAAAATTTTTTGGGGCCTTCATGTTCCACGGTTTTTAAAGCTTTATGGAGATGAAAAATTTCATTTTTCGCACGACGGGGAAACCCGATCACAGTCCCAAAAAACCCCCTGGTAAATTTTTAATTTTCCCAGGGGATTTCTGTTTTAAATTTGGGCCCCCTTTTCCAACTCTCCGGTGAACCCCATGGGGGAAAAAAGTGGGATTTTTTAAAAAAAAAGTTGGGGGGGGCCAAAACCCAACACTCTGGTGAGCTTAAAAGGGCCCCTATCGAAGCATCTGGGCCCCCATAAACCTCGGCAGTGTCACAGGCTGATTGCCTTTCCCGCCCCCGCCGATTGAAGCAAATCATTTTGAAAAAAGGTTCCCGAAAAGTATTTTTGGGGATAATGAACTTTATTATTTTAGGGTTTTTTTTTTTTTTTTTTAAAAAAACATTTTATTTTATTGGAAAGGGTTTAAATTTTTTAATTTTTTGAGGGCAGGTTTTTTTTTGGGTTTTTAGGGTTGTATGCCAAAATCTCGTATTAAAAAAAAAAAGCCCCGAAAAAAATTTTAGTTGGTGTGAAAAAATCTAAAATATGAAAGTTTAATTTTTAAAATCTTCCCTTAGGGAAAAAAAAAGAAATTTTGCACTATATGCAAAAATTTTTTGGGGGACCTGTATTTTGTGTTTTACTTAATATGTCTGTTTTTGTTGTATTTTATTGTGATTATGTATTATGTGTGTGTATGTTGTATGTTTATGTGTATGTATGGGGGTTTCATATGGGGGGGGGGGTTTGTGAAGAACCTGGTGAAACCCCCAAATATTGGGAAGGGATTTCCCCGGGTTTAAAAGGATTTGGGGGGGAAAATGTTTTTGATGAACAGTGTGATGAAGCCCCCTTTTAGGGTGGCCCCACCCCCCAGGGGCGGAAAAACAATGTTGGGGGCCTTTAAAACTTATGTGATAATGATGATGATTTTTTGGGGTTTTGATAATGATAATGTTTGTGATAATGTGATGCCCCTGTAATGATGATGTGATAATGATAATGATAATTTTAATGGATGTCGGGTTGTGATGCCCCTGATAAGATGTGATGTGATATTGTAATAAGGGTGATTTGGTAGTGAGAAAAATTTTCCCTTTTCGGTGATGGTGGGGCGAGGATGGTGGTTCGGGGGAAAAGAGTGTCCCTGACTTACCTGTTTTCCGTGCATTTTGGGGGAAAATTTTACGTGGCGGGGGCCCCCCTCTTAAAAAAAGGAAAGGGAAAAAAATTTTTTGTTCTAAATGGGGTTTCCAAGAGCCTGGCTCTGAGGGGGGGTTTTTCCCTATGTTCCCAAAAAACCTACCGGGTGTTTGGGGACACTGAAGCCCAAAGGGAGAGGTCGGGGAGCTCCTAGTCTGGTTTTTGGAGTTTTGTGCTGGGGTTGCCCTTTTAGTCACTTTTTGGGGGGACCCCTGGGGAAACAGGGCCCAGTGGTGAAGAAATGGGGTGGTTTGACTTTTAAAACTAAGGTTCCAGATAAGATAAAAAGAAAAGGGGAATTTTTAAACCTGCAGGGAGGGGTTTGTGAATGAAAAGTTTTTTTAAAAACCTGCAGTGAGCGGGAAATGTGAATGAAAATGAAGTGTAAAAACCCTGAAAGAAAGCCTTTGTGGTTTGGAAAAAAAGGGGCAAAACAGTGGTAGTTTAGTGAATTATTGAAAAAAAATAAAAACCGTGAAAATTTTGAGGAGGCATGGTAGGGGGGGGTTTGGGAGGGGGGAAAAGAAAGCTGATGCTGACCTTAAAACCCGGAAAAAAGTTTGGATCTGAGTGTTTTAGGGGCCCGGTTTTCCCTGGCAAAAAAAAAAGGGTTTGGGAAAAAGGAGGGGTGAGCTTTGGGGCGGACTCTGAAATGAAACGCACAAGGGGATGTTTTGAAGTGAGAAGTTTGGGGGGGTGGTGTGGATTGCTCCCCCCAAAGGGGACTCTGGGGGGGTTTTCGCAGAGGTGGAAAAGCCTTGGAAGTGGTAGCCCCAAACCAGCCCCCTCACCAGAAGCGGGCCCCCTTCAAGTGAAGTTGTGAGGAAAAAAAGATGAAAGATGGGGGGGGGGGTTTTTTTTCCAGGAATCTTTTTCTCCCGGAAGCCCAGCGGCTTTTGGAAGGGGTTACGGTGGGAAAAAGTGGGGGGGAAAGGGGGTTAAGCTCAGGTTTGGAAATTCGGCGCCGGAGCCCCGGGGGGGTTTTCCCCCGGGGTAAAAACCAGGATTGGAAAATCACAAGATGAGATTTTGAGTTTTTGGGGGGTGGCATTGGTGAGTAAAAGGCACTTTCATGGAGTTTCATCGGACCCCTTTTTCCCAAAAAGGGGGGAAAAAAAGGGGTTTTGTGTCACTCCGTTGCCGCTGCAGATACCCGGGAGCTCAGATTGGGCCCCCAAAAAACGTTGTGGAAGGGGAAGAATCCGGCGGGTTTGGGGTAAAAAAGATGCAGCTATCAAGGAGAACTTGGGGAGCGGGAAAAAAATGGAGATATTGGAGACCATAATGATGTGATAAAGGGGGGTAAAATTTTTTAAAGGGTGACGGTAGGGCTTCTGGCATTTTTTTACCAGAAGACCCGGGGAAAAAAAGGGGGGAAAAGGACTAAAAAAAAACCCCAAAAACCCCCCCCCCCCCCCCCCCCCGGGTCCCCGATGAATTGATTACTTTCAGAAAAAACCCAAAAAAAGTGTTAAAAGGGTGTGATGGGGGCCATGAGCACTTCGTGGAAAGTCAATAAAGGGGAAAAAAAAGAATCCCCGGGAATCTCTTTTTGCAAGAGGCCAAAAGCTGTCAAAAAGTCTAAGGCTCTTTTTTAAAAAGGGAAAGTTTTTTTGCCCCGGGGGTTTGAACTTTTAAAAATTTTGGGGTGGGGGCCCCTTTTTGGTTTTGGGAATTTTTGTGTACTCCCAAAAAGGGGAAAAAGATTGTCCTTTACATTTTCCCCAAACTTTTTAAAGAGTAGCTTAAATGGTCAAAGACCATGGCAGGGGAGTTTTAAAGGGTTTTGAAAAAAAACCCTTTTTTAGTCCCAACCCCTATTAAAAGGAAAAAAAGTTTTTGCAAAAGGGGGGGGGGGGGTTAAAGGGGGGAAAAACTAGGGAAAAGAAAAAAAAAACCCCCCTTTTTAAAACCCTTTTTTGATATTTTGGGGAAACATGGTCAAGGCACCAAGGAAAAAGGGGGTACGGTGGTTTCTGGGGAAAAAGTCAGCAGAAGTTTTTTATTGCCGGGTGTACTTTTTGGGGGCCGGGGGACTATATCGAAACTGAGCCCGGCCCCAAAGGGGGAAATTTTTTAAAAACCTTTTCAGGGTACCGGGCCCCAGAGGGGCTGGGGCCCGGGGGGGGTTTTAGGGTAGTGCGGTTGCTTAAAAAAGAAGAGAAAGTGTTTTTGGCTTTCTTCGGGGGGAAGATAAAAATTGACATTTTGTGAATGAAGCTGATAAAGGGCCCCCTGTCTGGCCCCCGGGGGTTTTACTGTCTTTTTTTGGGATTTTTGGGCCCCCCCCCTCGGGTTTGGGAAAAGGGGCCAGCCCCCCGGTTGGAGAAGGGGGGGGGGGGAATGTGAGAAAATTTTAAAAAATTTTGTGTTCTGAATGGGGTTTTTAATTTTCCCCCGGGTTTTTTGTGCGGGAAAAAGGTAAAAGGGGAAAAAAGTGTGGTTTGTAAACCTAGTGGTAGAGAAAGGTAAAAACCCCCCTTTCATTCATTTTTCCTTGCAGCTCAGGCCGGGAAACCCTTTAGCTTTTTAAATTTGGAGCCCCAAAAATAGGTGTTGCGACCCCCAAAATCAGAGGCTCGTTTGGGTTTGGGAAAAGGGGTCCGGGAAAAAAAAGCATTTTTCCGGGGGGTTAAAACTGTTCAGTCTGGGTTCTCGATGCCCCCCGGGGGGAAAAGGGGTATTTTTCTGGGGGAAAAAACCCTGCGGGTTTTTTTTCTGAAAAGGGGGGGAGCTTTTCCCCAAATCGGGACGTTGAAGGTCCCCCCGGGAAAAAAGGAGGAGACTCTGTTGAAACTCCATCCCCGGGAAATGTGAAAAAAATGTGTTGTTTTGGCCCAGGCTTTTTGAGTCTGGACCCGGATAAAAAGGGGGAAAAACTATCTAAGTGAAAATTGTGGTGGAAAAGGGGCCCAGGTTTATGTTTTTGATTTGGTTTTGATTATGGATTTAAAAAAAAAAGGTTGCGGCCAGTTTTTTTTTTAAAAATTTTGTCTGTAAAAGGGGCTCTTTTTTGCCACTCCTTTTCCCCCCCCAAAAGGGGCCCCATCCCAGAGCTATACCCTTTTTAAAAGCTTAAAATATTTATATTATTTATATGTGTGTTTGGGGGGTGTGTATGTTTATATGTGTTTTTTTATGTTTTTTTTTGGGGAAAAAAGTAATTTGTTTTGTATTTATGTGTTTTTTGTTGTATTTTAAAAATTTTTATATGTGTGTGTATGTAGGGGTGTATTTTTTATATTTGTATATTTTGTTATATGTGTGTGTATGTAGGGGTTTTTGTGTGTGTGAAAAGTTTATGTTTGTTTGTATTTTTTTTTGTGTATGAAAATTTTTGTGTGTATGTATTTTTTGGGGTGTATGTATATATGTGTTTGTATGAAAAATTTTATGTGTGTGAATTTTATTTATGTGTTTGTATGTATATTTGTATGTTGTGGGGGGTTTTTATTTTTTATGTTATGTATATATGTTTTGGGTATGTAAAATTTTATGTGTGTTGTGGGGATATATGTGTGCGTGTATGTTTTTTATGTTTGTGTATGTATGTTATGGGGGGGGTTTGTTTGTGTGTTTGAAAAGTTTTTTGGGGATGTATGTATATATGTGCATTTTTTAAAATATTTTTTTTGGGTATGAAAAGTATTTTATGTGGGGGGATGTATAAAAAGTTTTGTTAAAGTATGTATGTATATAGGGGAAAAGTATGTTTTTAAAAAGTGTGTTTTTGTATGTTTTATGTTGTTGAAGCTTTTCAGGGGATTTTTAGCCTGGGATCCCCCCGGGGGAGAAAGTTGGAAAAGGGGAAAAATTTTATTCACACCCAAAGTACTGGTGCCCCCCAAACCCCCAAACCAGTTTTATTTAAAGTCAAAACCCAAAAAAGACATTAAAAAAATCTTAAAAAAAAAGCCCTTTTGGGTTGTTTTAGCCACTTACTCCCCCTTTTTTGAAATTTTTCCCCATCTTTTCCCGGGGCCCCACCCCCAAAGGGGCCCGGGGCCCCAAAAAAAAAAAATTTTGTTCAGCTTTTCCCCCAAAAGTGGTTCCGAGTTTTTTCCCTTTTGTAAAAAGGAAAACCCCCCAAGGGGCCCCCCCTTTAGAGAGCTCCCCCCCCCTATTCAGCAGCTTTTCCCCCTGGATTCTCACAGGGGGTTTTTCCCGGGCCCGGGGGTTTCACGGCCCCCCGCTGAAAAAGCTCATACTCCTGGAAAAAACCTTCGGGGCCGGGAAACCCCCCCCTGTGTCCAGCCCCCAAGCGGGGCTCCTCCTATTAAAAAAGGGGAAAACCGAAAAGGATTTTCCCGGGGGGGCCCCCGTGCCCCGGGGTTTTAAAACGAGCACCCGGGTTTTTGGGGGCAGCTCATATCCGGGACACCTTTTTTTTCCGGGGCCCCCCCCGTGTCCAGAATAAGCGAGCTCCCTGCCGGGGGTTCTCGGGTAAAATTTTTTGGGTTTCCTAATTAACACCTGAGGTTTTTTAGGCCTGGCGCCAAATGGCAATGAATGTTAAAAGGGGGATGTGACCTTTTCTCCCACTTGGCTTACAAAGCCATTTTTAAATTTCCCCCCTAACCCCCCCCGCAAAGGACCTAGGTGAAATGTTTAAAACCCCTTTTAACACACAAAACCCTCACTGTCTCAAAAATCCCCCCCCTCTTCTCCAGACCCCGGGGGGGTGGTCATTTTCCCCCCCGGGGGCCCCCTCAAAAATTTCCCAAAAAAAAAAGTTTTTTTTCCGGACCTTTATAAAAAACCCCCTCAACTTTAAACTTCTTTCCCCTTCCATTTACCTTTTCCCCAAAGGCCCCCAGCATCCCCAAAAGGGGGGCCCGTCCGGGCCCTTTTTTTGGGAGTCGGCTTCACCCCCGGGCCCCTAAAAAAAGGTTTTCCCCCACACCAGGGGAACAGGAAAAAAGGGCCTGACGCCCCTTTTACTGAACCCTGTCTCCAAAAATTTGCAGGGTTTATATACCCTTTTTTCACACCCCCCCAAGGGAAACCCGAGCTGATTTTCCCTTTGTCATTTGGTTTGACTTGTGGGTTTTGTAAAGGACCCGTTTTTGGGGTCACAGTCATGTGGGCCCCCTCAGTGGGGGGGAAAGGGGAAAAAAAAAGTAAAACACAACCCAAAAATGAGGCCAATTTTTTGGAAAACCCCGCCCAGGGGGGGGGATTACCCCCTTTTTCCCCCCCCCTTTTCCAAACCCCTTTTTGGTTTTTTTCACAAAAAATTTTTTCCATTCACCTTTAAAAAACCCAGTTCACACAAGGGGGATGTACTTGTCCCTTTCCTTTTTTTAGCCCCCCGGGGAAAATTAGTCAATGAATTGTTCCCCCCTTAGGGGGCCCCTTTAAAGTCTGTCATTGTCCAAAAGAAAAAGTCCAAAAACCCCCTTTCCGGGGCGGGAACCCCTTTTCCCCCTCTCCCCTCCGTTCCCCCGCGGTCAATCGTAACCTTGTCAGGTCTTGCCTGGGTATCTAAGGTCCGGTTAGACTTCGTACTGTCCCGTACTCTATCGGGTCATCTGTATGGGCCTCTCAAACCTGAGTTACTGGAGGTTTCACTACCTCTAAACCCACGCCCACTACCCTCAGTAGACGGCTGCCATCTTCTGCTGCTCAGATGATGCTGTCTATCTACTCGCTGTCTAGCGAGATTCAATTGTTCTACCTCTCGCAGGTAGGTCACACGGTACGCCACCGGCATGCGCACATATTCCAGACTTTCTTCCGTTCCTATAGCGTAGAATGACACCATGCCGTCTTCATCTGGTATCCAGTCCCGACAATCACGTGGACTGCTTACTTTCACCACACCAGACCTCTTCACCATCATCTGCATGGCTCGGCCATTTCTCCCAATTAGCTTTCTCACCAGAACATGAGGCACCCGGATGACCTTTTCCCGCAGACTGTGAGCATTTCTCATAAGCTTCAGTTGTCTAACAGCTTGTTCTGTCTTCAACCGGAGAAACCGCTTTGTGCGAATACATCGCCAGTGCATGTCACTTAGGATTGCCACCCTCCTCACTGTAACTTCGGTCGTGGACAAGACCACCAGCTGTTTAGCTCCTGAGGTCGAGTACACCTTACAGGCTCCCACGGCCTTCCTAAACGCTTCATGCACAGACTCACGGGTGCATTCTTCTCTCAAGTCCTCGGGTACATCTACGAGGCACTTGTACCGACACGTTTCGGTCTCACCAGTGGTTTCCAGACGATCAACCAGCTCAGGGTTCAGGGACAACTGACTTTCAGCTTTTTCCCCCCTTTACGCTTCTTCTGAGCTGACTCACAGCTACAAATTCGTGAATTTCCGTCCTGACCACTTCCATTTCACATTTATCTTCCGTTACCACACTCTTAGCTCTCCTCAGGTCTATTTCTCCTGGCCAAAGGGAGCGAGTGCAACGTGTTTGCCCTTTTCTTTCTCCAAGGAGGCCTTGTTCACCGAGTGACACTGTATCAGGCGACTTTTCAGCCCGAGAACTTCTTCCTCTAGTTCCGCCATTCGCCTCTCAGCTGCCCGTCTCTGAAGCTTCTCTTGCGTCCACTGGGCTTGTAACCACTCCTTGAGCTCCTTGATCTTGGCTCCGACATCCACCGAATCATCCGAACTCACATCACTCGAGGAAGTATCTGTTTTACACCTCCCATCTCCAGTGGACAACTCCTGGCCCTGGTCTGTAGCTTCTCTGATGGACTCCTCCATCTTTTCCCGCTCAGCTTCCATTTGGCTGAGCTTTTCCTTAAGGCACATCTCCGCCTTCTGGAGAGTATCACAGGACATCTGTAGCTCCTTCACCTGAGCTTCTAAACCTAGGGTCTTTCTGCGCAGATCACCATTTTCATCACGGGTGTCCTGCAGAGTGGTCTCAACCACCTGGCGCATTTGCTCTGCATCCATCTTATCCTCTTCTAGTTTTTCTTTGACCCTGAGGAGATCCACATAATCTCTCTTCATCTGTTGCAGTTCCCTACTGCGTTCACCACACTCCTTCTTGGAGTCACACAGCTCCTGGTTGAGCTGTTCGCGCAGTCGTTCTAGGATTTGTTCACTTCCAGAAACTCCATCCTGCAGCGCCTCCTTCTCACGCTTCAACTGCAAAACCTCTTCCTTGATTTTGCGGCGGTCCTCTTTAATGGCAAAGAGCATATTCTGCCACAGGATAACTTCCTCGTTGCTTCCTTCTAGGACTCGCTGGTCTGAGGATACGTCCTCCAGGTTTTCACATAATTGCAGCATGTCACTCTGATACTGCAGCCGAATAGGTTCCAGCTCTTGGCCATGACTGGCCCCCTCCTCTTCTACCTCTAAAGGAGAATCCACACTTGAAGCATAGGCAGACAGAACTACATTCTCTTCATTTTCATTTTCAGCGAGTACTACCGGAACAACCTTTTTGTGGCCCTTGCCCGTCGACGACGAGAGGAGGACTCTCTTCCCTCGTCTAGCCTCTCCTGACTGAACTCACTTTTTACTTTCATAGTGTCCCAGTCAGCTACGGGGTCTGTGTCACTCCCCATGGTGTTGTGGACTAACAGGTCACCTCCCACTTTGACGTCACCCCCTTCTACTGGAGCTACCCCGTTATCAACGGTCACATTGTCATTTTTAGGAGGTACCAACCCACCACCAGTAACAATTTTCAGTTTTCCACACTCTACACTCTTGTGAAAATCCGCCCCTTTTTTTAGACTCCGCCCCCTTTTTAACAACCACACCGGCAGGGTAATTTTTACACAAAAAATCAGCAGTAGTCTTAGGACTCAGTTCACAACATCTCTTACCACCTCCCCGGGCACTCTGTGACAACACTGGCACCCCCGGAGAGTCCATAGAATGGTCCACTGCCGCCATTCCATACGGTGCCCACAGCTCCTGCACCATGTCCAGTTGCATGTCCAGTAGACATTTCTCAAATATGCGGTCCGACTCGTCAGACCCATTCGTTGCTTCGTTCACAGCCATCGCGGAGCACTGTTCACACCAGAACTTCACCGCTTTCCCTTGAAAAAATCTTCGTGGCCCCGCCGAGCCACAGCAAAACTGGATTTGAGTGCGACGACAATCTTCGTAACCCCCACCGAGTCACAGCAAGATGCCTTCGTGACCCCCACCGAGTCACAGCAAGATGCCTTCGTGACCCCACTGAGTCACAGCAAGATGCTTGTATCCACACTCGTCTTCCATGCTGTCAGACTTCTCTGTCTTAACAACGGCAGTCTTCACTCAAGACATACACACTCCACAGTCTTTTCCACAGAAAAATTCAGCTTTGCTGTGCAGACACTTTTTTTTTTTTTTTTTTCTTTGCAAAGTCTATTAGGGCTACTGTCTCTTTAAGACTGCTCCAACAGACGTTTCTCTTTTTTTTTTTTTTTTTTCTGCTGCTGCTGCTTCAACAGACTTCACCTTTTATTGCTGTCTCTCGCCACTGTGCTGCAACACACATTCTAGCACTAATTGTATCAGCCACTGTGCTGCCCCAGCATTCTCCGCCAATTGTAAGCTTTTCAGGGGATATAGCCCTGGGATCGCCGTCCGGGTAGACAGAGTGGCACGGAAACAGTTCATTCACAGCAGTACTGGTGCAACTGGCCGCAACCAGTTTTATTTAAAGTCAAAAGCAAACAAGACATAAAACAAATCATAAACAGAAGACCTGGGCTTGTCTAGCCACTTACTACACTTAGATAGATTTCCCTATCTATCCGGGTCCCGACTCTAACAGCCGGGGCCAAAACAACACATATGTTCAGCATTTTACCAGCATGTAGGTTCACAGAGTCTCCTCCTTGTGTCTGAAGGCACCTTCAACGTCCAGAGTTGAGAGAGCTCCCCTCCAATTCAGCAGCTATCCGCATGGATTCTCACAGAGACTACTCCTGTGTCCGGGGTACATCGAGCACCCAGACTGAGACAGCTCATACTCCTGGAGACACCTTCTGTGCCTGGACCCCTCCTGTGTCCAGACTAAGCGAGCTCCCCTCCTATTCAGCAGCTATCCGCATGGATTCTCACAGAGACTGCTCCTGTGTCCGGGGTACATCGAGCACCCAGACTGAGACAGCTCATACTCCTGGAGACACCTTCTGTGCCTGGACCCCTCCTGTGTCCAGACTAAGCGAGCTCCCTGTCTGTGTTCTCAGACACCTACTTCTGGTCTCCTAATTAACACCTGAGTAGTTTCAGGCCTGAGCTGCAAGTGTGCAATGAATGTAAGGTGTAGTGACCTTTCTCTACCACTAGGCTTACAAAGCCATACATTCCCCCATACCCGTCAGCAAAGTACCTAGGTGAAATGTACACCCATTCAACACACATACCCTCACTGTCTCACAGTGTGTATGTATATATGTGTGTGTATGTATGTATATATGTGTGTGTATGTATGTATATATGAGTATGTATGTATATATGTGTGTGTGTATGTATGTATGAATATATGTGTATGTATGTATATATGTGTTTGTGCATGTATGTATATATATGTGTGTGTGTGTGTGGATATACAGTATATATATGTGTGTGTGTTTGTATGTATATATGTGTGTGTGTATGTATGTATATATGTGTATGTATGTATATATGTGTGTGTATGTATGTATGTGTGTGTATGTATATATGTGTATGTATGTATATATGTGTGTGTTTGTATGTTATGTATATATATGTGTATGTACGTATATATGTGTGTGTATGTATGTATGTGTATGTATGTGTGTATGTATGTATGTGTATGTATGTGTGTGTATTTATTATATGTGTATGTATGTATATATGTGTGTGTATGTATATATGTATATGTATGTATGTGTGTGTATGTATGTATATATGTATGTATGTAAATATGTGTGTATGTGTGTATGTATGTATGTGTGTATATATGTGTGTGTATGTATATATGTGTATGTATGTATATATGTGTGTGTATGTATATGTGTGTATGTATATGTGTATGTATGTATATATGTGTGTGTATGTATGTATACATATATATTTTATGTGTGTGTATTTATGTATGTGTGTATGTATATATGTGTATATTATGTATATATGTGTATGTACGCATGTATGTGTTTGTATGTATGTATGTGTATGTGTGTGTATGTATATATGTTTTGTATGTATATATGTGTGTGTATGTATGTGTGTATGTATATATATGTGTGTGTATGTATATGTGTGTGTATGTATGTATATGTGTGTGTATGTATGTATATATGTGTGCGTGTATGTATACATGTATGTGTATGTATTATGTGCATGTATGTATATGTATGTATATGTGTGTATGTATATGTATATATATGTGTGTATGTGTATATATATATGTGTGTATGTATATTTGTATGTATGTATATATATATAAGTATGTATGTATATATGTGTGTGTATGTATGTATATGTGTGTATGTATATATGTATATGTATGTATGTGTATGTATATATGTGTGTGTATGTACTGTATGTATGTATATGTGTGTATGTATGTATGTACATATGTGTGTATGTATATATGTGTGTGTATGTATGTATATATGTGTCTGTATGTATGTATGAATATATGTGTATGTATATATATATATGTGTGTGTGTGTATGTATGTATGTGTATGTATGTATATATGTATTTGTATGTACGTATATGTGTGTGTGAGTATGTATATATGTGTATATGTATATATGTGTATGTATGTATGTGTGTATATGTATGTATATGTGTTTGTATATGTGTGTGTGTGGTATATATATATATGTGTGTGTATTAATATATGTGTGTATGTATATATGTGTGTGTATGTATATATGTGTATGTACGTATATATGTGTATGTATGTGTGTGTATGTATATATGTGTGTGTATGTATATATGTGTGTATGTATATATGTATGTGTGTATGTATGTATGTGTATGTGTTTGTGTGTGTTTGTATATATGTGTGTGTGTATGTATATATGTGTATGTATGTATATATATGTGTGTATGTATATATGTTTGTGTGTATGTATGTATGTATGTGTATGTGTTTGTGTGAGTTTGTATATATGTGTGTGTGTATGTATATATGTGTATGTATGTATATATATGTGTATGTATATATGTGTGTGTGCATGTATGTATATATGTTTGTGTATGTATATGTGTATGTATGTATATATGTGTATGTATGTATATATGCGTATGTATGTATATATGTGTATGTATGTTTATATGTGCATGTACGTATATATGTGTATGTATATATGTGTGTGTATGTATATACTGTATGTGTGTGCATGTATGTATATATGTGTGTGTATGTATATATGTGTGTGTATGTATGTATTTATGTGTGAGTATGTATGTGTGTATGTATATATGTGTATGTTAAGTATATATAATAAATAATAAATAATCTTTATTTTTATATAGCGCTAACATATTCCGCAGCGCTTTACAGTTTGCACACATTATCGTCGCTGTCCCTGATGGGGCTCACATTCTAGATTCCCTATCAGTATGTTTTTTTTGGAGTGTGGGAGGAAACCGGAGTACCCGGAGGAAACCCACGCAAACACGGGGAGAACATACAAACTCGTTGCAGATGTTGTCCTAGGTGGGATTCGAACCCAGGACTCCAGCGCTGCAAGGCTGCAGTGCTAACCACTGAGCCACCGTGCTGCCCTATATATGTGTGTATATGTATATATGTGTGTGTGTATGTGTATATGTATGTATATATATGTATGTATATATATGTGTGTGTATGTATGTATATGTGTATGTATGTATATATGTGTATGTACGTATATATGTGTATTTTTTATTTTACTTAAACCAGAACCATGGGTAACAGCAATATACATAGTTTCACAATGGAAACAAGGCAACTCCCTGCATCATAGAGTATAACAAAAAAAGGAGCATCCAGCCAAATTAATTATTTAGAATATAAAAATAGACAAATTTATTGAATAATACACACATAATAACATGAATAAAAACGTTCACAAGTGTACATAAACGTATATATAGATAGAAGTGTAACAGTGGTGCAGCAAAGAGCGTACCAACGGCACACATATAAGCAAGCCAATAATGCAAAAAGTAGGTCAGATTGTCACCGGTAGAGGAAAGTACGATATATGTAAGGCAAGTGTCCAGTACAACGTGCACCCTCAAGAGCACATTAATATCTCTGAGTAGAGAAAGTGTAGTGGTGACAACCTAGAACCATATTACCCACAGTACCCATCCCCAGTGGGAATACTCCACATAGGGAAAGGGGCAAAATGGTAAACTAAAAGTTTAACCTAGTCAATGTCAGACAAGCTTCAGCATTACAAATAGTAAGGCTTACCCATATTGTGTGGCATCGGTAACGTGCCCCGACGCACGTTTCGCTTATAGCTTCCTCGGGGGGCAGTGTGGTACAGGGTGTGGTGTGCTGATATATATAGAGAAATTGATTAATGAATTCAGGTGTGCGATGTTACCCCATTAGACAGATTAGCGCATGCGAGCGCCGTCGCAGGGGAGGCCTGCGAGCCACTTCCGGCAACTCCAGATGATGCTGCGGGTCCAGGAAAAAACTTTCCTGTGACGTCAGGACCCCAGCGCCACAAAAAAAAAAAAAATTAAAACAAAAATTTTTGCTGCAGTGCATTTCCCACTTCCAGGCTGATCTACAGTACAAATGTCACAATGCCAAGTTAATTCCGCATGTGTCAACCAGCTAAATCTGCAGGGGGTTGAATACTACTTGTAGGCACTGTATATGTGTGTGTATGTATTGTAAGCTTTTCAGGGGATATAGCTCTGAGATCGCCGTCCGGGTAGACGAAGTGGCACAGAAACAGTTCATTCAGACAGCAGTTCTGGTGAAAACTGGCCGCAACCAGCTTTATTAAAGTCCACAGCAAACAGATAAAAACAAATCATAAACATAAGACCTGGGCTTGTCCAGCCACTAATTACACTTAGATAGATTTCCCTATCTAACCGGGTCCCGACTCTAACAGCCAGGGCCAAAACAACACATATGTTCAGCATTTACCAGCATGGAGGTTCACAGAGTCTCCTCCTTGTGTCTGAAGGCACCTTCAACGTCCAGACTTGAGAGAGCTCCCCTCCTATTCAGCAGCTATCCGCATGGATTCTCACAGAGACTACTCCTGTGTCCGGGGTACATCGAGCACCCAGACTGAGATAGCTCAAACTCCTGGAGACACCTTCTGTGCCTGGACCCCTCCTGTGTCCAGACTAAGCGAGCTCTCTGACTGTGTTCCCAAGCACCTACTTCTGGCTTCCTAATCAATACCTGAGTGTCTTCAGGTTTGAGCTGCAAGTATGTATTGAATGGAAGGTGTAGTGACCTTTCTCCACCACTAGTTTTACAAAGCCATACATTCCCCTTATAGTAGTCAGCAAAGTAACTAGGTGAAATGTACATCCCATTCAACACATATCCCTTCACTGTCTCACATATCCCCCCCCTCTTCTCCAGACCGGAGGGCTGGTCATCCAGACCGGAGGACTGGTCAACAATCCAAAAGAGACAGTGAACTCTGGACAAGTCATGGCCATCATCAGCTTCATCTTCACCTGAAGCATGGCCATCATTAGCTTCATCTTTACTATTGTCATCTGTATCTTCACCTGAGGCATGGACACTACCCTGTACCCTTCCAGGCCTATACTCTCTGCGGGCCTCGGGTGTCCTGCACGGTTTCTGCTTGACCTTAGTGCCGGGCTTAGTCTCGGTACAGTGCCTCCCCAGAGAAGTACGACCAGGCACGTCAGAACACCTCTGCTGATTCCTCCACAGAAACTCTCGTACCTCCTGTTTTTGCGGCACTGACCCTGTGTCACCAACTGTCACAGGAGGTATAGGGGTTTTTTCACCTTTCTCTAATTCCCCCTGAACCTTTTTTAGCACATCTACTTTCTTAAATATCAGTTGGTTCATAAATTCTATTTCACAGAACTTAAGCACCTCTGTCATGGTCTCTAACCATTTTGAGCCACACTGTTCAAACGATTGGCACTGTAGAGGAAGCTGATTGTTTTTCTTTTTCGGTACACATAATTCATCCTCAGGCTCACTTTGCATAAGACTCAGAGCTCTTACTTCTTTCTCCAGGAGATCCTCATGGCTCTGATCACACTCCTTCATCACAGTTTGGAGTTTTTTCTGAGAAGTAATCAATTCATCTTGTACCTGTGCAACCACTTTTTCTCGATCCGACAAGGCACCACAGACACCTTCCCTTTCACCTCGTGATCTCTGGAGCAACTGCTGGAACTGCTCATGTTCCCGGCGAAGAGATGCCACATCCAGTTCACACTGCGGCAGCTGCTTGCGTAATGCAACATTATCAGTCTTCATTTCTTTGGTGGAAACCTCATGGATACGCATCTTCTCCTGTAGTTGTTGGACGTCCTTTACATCTTCGGCCCCTTCTTCAGGCTCTTCTGGTAGGACATGCTCAGAAGCCCTACCATCAGTCTTCTCTTCCACCACGTTCTGCATCCCATCTGAGCTCCCGTGTGTCTGCAGCGGCAACGGAGCGACACATCGCCCCTCCCACTCACTGGGACGTGGTTCAGGTGTAGACTCCATGAAAATGCGCTTGAGCTCACCAAGGCCAACCTGATGTCTCAAAATATCATCTTGGGATTTATCCAGATCCTTTGTGTCGCTCGGGAACACCGATGGAGCACCGGGCGCCGAACTTCCGGCCCGAGCTTCGCGAGTAGCAGCCACGGATCCGGACAGTACACCGTCCACGTCGCTGTCTCCGGCAGAAACAGATTCCGGGGCAGAGTCAGTCCCCACATCTTCAGTCTTGTTCCTCACAGCTTCACTTGAGACCTCAGCTTCTGGTGAGGCATCTGGTTTGGTGTCTACCACTTCCATGGCTTTTTCCACCTCTGCAGCATCACCTTCAGAGTCCTTGGCATGATGCAGATCCACACCATACATTGATAACTTCTCATTTTCAACAGCATCTACTTGTGCTGTGTTTAGTTTCAGAGTCCTGCCTTTCACCTTAGTCTTCGCCAGGGAATCGGCCAACTGTAAAATATCTTCAGATGCCATCTTCTGTCCGGCTGTAAGGTCAGCATCAGCTTTCTTCTCAGGACTCTCAACCTCCTCTTCTTCACTGTTTGCATGATCGTCATCAGATGATTCACTAACACTACCACTATTCCTGTCTGACCCTTTTTTCACAGCCACATCCTGCTCACTTTCAGGATTATACAATTCATTCTCATTCACATCCTGTTCACTGTCAGGGTTATACAATTCATTCTCATTCACATCTTGATCTGGAACCTTAGTTAACATGTCATCCACAACATTAACTTCACCATCTGGTCCCTCAAGTATGTGACTATGTGACAACCCCAGCACTATACTTCTATATAGCTCAGGTACTAGGAGCTGGCTCACGACCTCTCCCCGGACTTCAGTGTCCCTATACAACAGGTGAGTGTTTATGGCAACATGAGGAAACCTCTCCTCAGAGCCAGGCTCTTGGGAAACCTCATTTAGAACAATTATATTTTCCTGTGCCGTTTTAAGAGTGGGGTCTCGCCATTGTTCACTCTCAAAATTGTCACAGGACACAGGTAAGTCAGGGACACTCGGTTCCCGAGAACCACCATCCTCGTCTCCCACCATCACCTGCAAAGGAATTTCATCTCTATCACAGTCATCATTATTATCAATATCATTATCATGATTATGATCAGTATCATCATCACTATCATCATCATTATCATTATCAGCATCATTATCATGGTCATCATCATTATCATGATCATCATCATCATTATCATCATCATCATCATCATTATCACATAAGTTTAACGGCCCACTAGCATTGTGTTCCGCCCCTCGGGACTGCGCACCCTCAGTAGGAGCTTCATCACACTGTCCAACAGAATCACCCTTCCCCCAGAGATCCTTAGACCGGGGAAAGTCATTACCCAATATAACGGGGTGCACCAGGTTCTTCACTACCCCCACTTCACATGAAACCTCCCCGCGTTTGGGGATCAAGTCCACGACAGTCTCTGGGTAGACTTTGGTGTCTCCGTGGACGCACACCACACTCAGGTGCTTATCAGGGATGAAGTCCCTATCAATCAGGCTGTCACATACGGAAGTCACTGGACTCTCTGAGTCCAAGAGGGCCTGTGCTGGGCAGTCATTTACAACCACCGGGCACACCTGTGGTCCAGTCTCTTCGGCTGAGGTGGACACACACACAGGCTCTGCGCAGAGAGAGAGGGATCTGCCAACATCACAATACATAGGCTCCCCCTCTATTGGACAGTTGGCTGCAATTTCACGACATCTCCAACACTGTCCATCACACTTTTCCACCCACATGTCCCCTCGGGCCTGAACCCGCTTATCAGCATACCCCATGTCCCCAACAGCTGGAACGCTCTTACCGCGAGAGTTCAGCGTCCGGGAACTCTGAAGTGACGACCTCTCAGACGGCTGGTCACGGAGACAGTCTTTGCTGGTGAAGGCCTTCTCCATCAGGCTGACCAGACGATTGGCGTCCTGGTGGTCTCCTTGTCCGACCTCTGGCTGTACCTCAGGAGGACATGCTCGGGTGTAGCGGTTCACTATCACCTTTCCAACTCCATAATCAGGTTTGCTGACTGCAGACTCCCAACTGCATCTCCAGTCATGAACTCCCCTGGCACGGGCTGTCACCGTAACACCCAGCCGGGTAAGAATCTCCGCTTTCAGCTTGGCATAGTCTTGGCTGTCCTGCCGTAGGTCAGCATAGGCCCTTTGGGGTTCTCCAATCAGATAGGGTGCGACCATCATGGCCCATTCAGATAGGGGCAGATTCTCCTTCTCTGCCAGTCCCTCAAACCTAGTGAGATATACCTCCACATCATCACGAGGTGTCATCTTTTTCAGGGACCGTCTTACCGCCTTCTTTACAGCGGACAATGCAGGTGACTTTGCAACACCACTTTGGGACGATGCGCCGCAAGTCCCCTGCAGCGCTGCAACCTGCTCAAAAAACAACCGGTCATTCTCCTGCTGCTGCTGCAGGAATTGCTGCTGGGCCTGCTGCATGCGCTGCTGGTGCTGCAGGCGCTGCTGCTCCATGCTCTGCTGCATGCTTCGCTGGGCCTGGACCAGGTACTCAACGAGCTCCTCCATACTGCCGGACTTATCTGTCTCAACCACGGCAGTCTTATGTTGCACATTAACTTGCGCCATTTGTTCAAACAGCGCCTCCATGCTGTCATCCATGCTGTCAGACCTCTCTGTCTCAACAACGGCAGTCTTCACTCAAGACATACACACTCCACAGTCTTTTCCACAGAAAATTCAGCTTTGCTGTGCAGACACTTTTTTTTTTTTTTTTTCTCTGCAAACTCTTCTAGGGCCACTGTCTCTTTAAGACTGCTCCAACAGACGTTTCTCCTTTGCTGCTGCACACTCCACAGTCTTTTCCACAACAAGTTCAGCTTTGCTGTGCAGACACACTTTTTTTTTTTTCTTTGCAAAGTCTATTAGGGCTACTGTCTCTTTAAGACTGCTCCAATCAGACGTTTTTGCTGACACACTTTTTTTTTTTTTTTTTTTTTCTGCTGCTGCTTCAACAGACTTCACCTTTATTGCTGTCTCTAAGCCACTGTGCTGCACGCACATTCCAGCACCAATTGTATCAGCCACTGTGCTGCCCCAGCATTCTCCGCCAATTGTAAGCTTTTCAGGGGATATAGCTCTGAGATCGCCGTCCGGGTAGACGAAGTGGCACAGAAACAGTTCATTCAGACAGCAGTTCTGGTGAAAACTGGCCGCAACCAGCTTTATTAAAGTCCACAGCAAACAGATAAAAACAAATCATAAACATAAGACCTGGGCTTGTCCAGCCACTAATTACACTTAGATAGATTTCCCTATCTAACCGGGTCCCGACTCTAACAGCCAGGGCCAAAACAACACATATGTTCAGCATTTACCAGCATGGAGGTTCACAGAGTCTCCTCCTTGTGTCTGAAGGCACCTTCAACGTCCAGACTTGAGAGAGCTCCCCTCCTATTCAGCAGCTATCCGCATGGATTCTCACAGAGACTACTCCTGTGTCCGGGGTACATCGAGCACCCAGACTGAGATAGCTCAAACTCCTGGAGACACCTTCTGTGCCTGGACCCCTCCTGTGTCCAGACTAAGCGAGCTCTCTGACTGTGTTCCCAAGCACCTACTTCTGGCTTCCTAATCAATACCTGAGTGTCTTCAGGTTTGAGCTGCAAGTATGTATTGAATGGAAGGTGTAGTGACCTTTCTCCACCACTAGTTTTACAAAGCCATACATTCCCCTTATAGTAGTCAGCAAAGTAACTAGGTGAAATGTACATCCCATTCAACACATATCCCTTCACTGTCTCACAGTATGTAAGAATATATGTGTATATATGTGTTTGTGCATGTATGTATATATGTGTGTGTGTGTGTATGTATATATGTGTGCGTATGTATATATGTGTATGTATGTATATATGTGTGTATATGTATATGTGTGTGAGTATGTATATATGTGTGTGTATGTATGTATATAAGTGTATGTGTATATATGTGTGTATGTATATATGTGGGTGAGTGTGTATATATATATATATTATATTTATATATGAGTATGTATTTATATATGTGTGTGTGCATGTATATATATATATTGTGTGTGTGTATGTATATATGTGTATGTATATATGTGTGTGTGTATGTATATATGTGTGTGTATGTATATATGTATATGTATGTATGTGTACGTATGTATATATGTGTGTGTATGTACTGTATGCATGTATGTATATGTGTGTGTATGTATATATGTGTATGTATGTACATATGTGTCTATGTATATATGTGTGTGTATGTATGTATATATGTGTCTGTATGTATGTATGAATATATGTGTATGTATGTATATATATATGTGTGTGTGTGTTATGTATGTGTGTATGTATGTATATATGTATTTGTATGTACGTATATGTGTGTGTGAGTATGTATATATGTGTGTATGTATATATGTGTGTGTGTATGTATATATGTGTATGTATGTATGTGTATGTATGTGTGTGTATGTATGTATATGTGTTTGTATATGTGTGTGTGTGTGGTGTATATATATATATATGTGTGTATGTTGTGGTGTAATGACCCCTGATGCAGCTAGGGGGCACTGTGTATGGCCCTCGGGATATGCATGGAGGCATGTGATGGATGGACGTTATGTATCACAGAGGTGGGTGGCCCTGTGATGGAAGCCTGAGCATGTTTTGTTCAGCAGATCTACTGCTGAGAGTTGTGCTATATATTGGGAGGCTTCCAGGTGACTAGGAGAGCTGGGTGGGTCCAGTCACCTACAAACCCACCCAAGGGGCTTGTGTCTAAATACCTGGGATAAAACCTGCATGTAATGGTGTAGCTAAAGGACCTGTGATGAGGTCATGACCAGGTGACCTAACCATGTGATCCTGACCTCATCTGTGGGTGGAGTTACACCTATGTAATGGAGTGTGTTTTGCACCTGTGAGAGAGTGTGTGGGAGTCTGCCAGTGTGGACAGGCTTCCATGTGTCCAAGGCAGGACATTACAGAGAGGTCTCTGTGACTGAAGAGTGAGGCTCCAGGCAGGAGCTGAAGCATTGAAGAGCTGTATTATATGTTACCATATGGTTTATGATGTAATAAACCTAAGGACTTTTTGCATAAGATCGAGTCTCCTGATTTACCTCTGAAGCAGCCGAGTGAGTAAAACCTTACAATTGGTGGATGTAATGCTGGCAGCGGCCCAAGGAGCACATGTTCCAGGACTGGGAATGAGGAATCAGAGGAGGAACGGACGGTCTGTGAAAACCGTGAGTGTGACCAGTGGTCACGAATAAACTGTGCATTTATGTTGATGTGGTGCCTCTGAAGATATGAGGTATCTGAAGACGCTGTTAAGCAGTGGTGACAGACAGGAGTCTGTGTTATGTGACCGGGGTCATTGAGAAGTAAGCAAAAAGCATGCTGAGAGGATACCTCAGAGGAGGTGTCCGGAAACCTGCGTGGCCAACAGGTAACAGACAGGAGTCTGTGGTGTACTGACGGGTCAGTGAGACTGTTTTTTCCTTTGTGGGATGCCTCTCTGAGAGAGGAGGTGTCCGGAAATCTCTGTGGCCAAGAGTGACAGACAGGAGTCTGTGGTGTGCTGACGGGTCAGTGAGAAAGACTGTATTTTTGGTGTTTGCTGGGTACCTCTGAGGCTGAGGTCTCCAGGAACCTGTGTGGCTGACGCCAACAGGGGACGGTCTTGACAACCGTGCTAGGCTGGTCGGGATCAGTGAGAAGAATCAGTGAGAAATAGTGTTGAGCGATACTGCTCGATATCTAAAAATATCGGATCGGAATGGTATCGCCGATATCACTAAATATCGTCGATATCCGATTCCGATACCGGAAGTCCAATGTAAGTCTATGGGAACCAAATATCGACATTAAAAAAAACCATTCTTGCCTTGTTGGTTAATTGTACATGAAGGAAAACAACAAAGACTAATGTAGAATGTATTGGGGGAGGTTGAGGAGACAATAAAGGCATACATGTTTAACCCAATGCATTGGAATAGCATTAATATATTTTTTTTTGGAAATACGTTTGGATTGACTAACAAATTGACAATGTTGTTAACCTTTTTTCTATTTTGGCAAATATGTATGTTTCACAACTTCCATGCTCTTCACCTTTTTAACTTTTGCCAGTGCCACACTTTCTCCTTCATAATCTTCAGCAGCATCATCTTTCTCATCAAATTATTCTTCATCTTCACCTTCTTAATCTTCTTCTTAAACTTCTTGCTATTCATGTTTTTGTTTACATTACTCATATTGTTATTATTAAACTAATTAATCTTCTTCATATTCAAATTCTTCATTTTCTTCCTCTTCATCTTCTTCATCATATTCTTATTTGTGACAGAGATTCCTGTACTTGTAATCTGTAAAAGTATGAATTGTTCATCCTTCCGTTCTTGCTGTCACAAAAGATTTAAATTACAACAGTATTTGTCCGTGTTCAGTTTAGCCTGCAGCAGCAGGCATTTTCCAGGGGCACCAAAAGGAGGAACGGACTCACCCCCATACACTGCTTAGTCTTCTTCTGCTTAGAATTTAGAGCATATATTTTGCTCTTCATTTTGGTCTTATACTTCATGTTCTTCTGCTTTTTGATCTTCTGCTTATTGTTCTGCTGTCTCTTGTTCTGTATCTTGTAGTTTGTTTAACCTTCTTTGTCCTGTTGGTGATCTTCTTCTGGGTAATCTTTTATTTTTTCTTTGTGATGGTGTTCAGGCTGGTTGGCTTCATGCTCGTCGTCCTTGTTGTCATCATCTTCTTCTGGGTGGTCTTTAAGGTCGTCTAATTTCCGAGAACCAGCTGACGTTACTGGAACCCTGACGGGTATCAGATGGAGCAAGAGACAATGGAAGTAACGAGGACCAGCTGACTGTGCTGGAACCCGGAGGGGCAGCAGAAGGAAAAGAGGCAATGTCACAACCGAGTACCAGCTGACGTTACTGTGACACGGTTACTAAGAAGGAGTACCTGTGCTCCAAAGCACTACCAAGGACCAGCAGACGTTGGTGGAACTCGGATACGGAGATGGAGGCACCTAGGCCAAAGGCACTGGGGAGAACCAGTTGACGGTACTGGACCCCGGACGGGTAGCAGAAGGAAAAGAGGCAATGTCACAACCGAGTACCAGCTGACGTTACTGTGACACGGTTACTAAGCAGGAGGTACCTGTGCTCCAAAGCACTACCAAGGACCAGCAGACGTTGGTGGAACTCGGATACGGAGATGGAGGCACCTAGGCCAAAGGCACTGGGGAGAACCAGTTGACGGTACTGGACCCCGGACGGGTAGCAGAAGGAAAAGAGGCAATGTCACAACCGAGTACCAGCTGACGTTACTGTGACACGGTTACTAAGCAGGAGGTACCTGTGCTCCAAAGCACTACCAAGGACCAGCAGACGTTGGTGGAACTCGGATACGGAGATGGAGGCACCTAGGCCAAAGGCACTGGGGAGAACCAGTTGACGGTACTGGACCCGGACGGGTAGCAGAAGGAAAAGAGGCAATGTCACAACCGAGTACCAGCTGACGTTACTGTGACACGGTTACTAAGCAGGAGGTACCTGTGCTCCAAAGCACTACCAAGGACCAGCAGACGTTGGTGGAACTCGGATACGGAGATGGAGGCACCTAGGCCAAAGGCACTGGGGAGAACCAGTTGACGGTACTGGACCCCGGACGGGTAGCAGAAGGAAAAGAGGCAATGTCACAACCGAGTACCAGCTGACGTTACTGTGACACGGTTACTAAGCAGGAGGTACCTGTGCTCCAAAGCACTACCAAGGACCAGCAGACGTTGGTGGAACTCGGATACGGAGATGGAGGCACCTAGGCCAAAGGCACTGGGGAGAACCAGTTGACGGTACTGGACCCCGGACGGGTAGCAGAACGCACCCATGAAAATGTAAGTTGACAGGACGCAAGCCGTCCGCAGTTACCGAATCACACAGTCCTACAGTGGGTGCTTGTCCTATTGTCACAATGGAAACCGCCTTTATTTACATATCCCACAGCACACATAGGAATCACCTAAACTGCAGGCACCATAGAGTCGGCTAACCCGAATGCAACACGACAGCACAACTTATTGGAGGATAATTGACGTTCACACTGCCAGGAAACAGCTGTCGTGCTGTAACCAGGCTGGCCAGGAGTCAGTACCCCTGCCAATTACTTACGAGCAACAAATGGCGGTGTTGTAGCCCAGGGAGTAGAGTTCAGGTGGTAGAAAGATGAACATAACAGGAGACATGGAAAACGTTGCCAAACAGTTATTTAATCTGAAAACGGACAGGCAAATTCAGGTGAGATCCATGCCTTGTTCATTTTCAGAAAAGTAAGCCGGTCTACATTCTCTGAGGATAGTCGCATGCGACGGTCTGTTACTACACCACCTGCAGCACTAAAGACGCCTCAGATAATACACTGGCAGCAGGGCAAGCCAGCACCTCCAATGCATACTGGCTAAGCTCTGGCCATGTATCCAACTTAGAGACCCAAAATTTGAAAGGGGAAGAGGCATCTGGGAGTACACTTAGAGGGAAAGCCAAGTAGTCTGTCACCATCTTACGGAAACGTTTCTTCCTGGTGACTGGAGCCGTCTCGGATGGTGTAGACCTTGCTGGCGCTGTCACAAAACTTTGCCACATTTGTAACATACAGCTCTTGCCCTGTGCAGAGGCGCTGCTTCTGCTCCCTCTTGTTGTAGAGGTGTCTACACTGCCTCGACGCACAGAGCTGCTTTGTAAAGCAGTAGCAGCAGCAGCAGCTCTCTCGGCTGGAATGTACAACAGTATGGATTGCACCAGTGTGTCTTGGTACTCCTGCATTTTACGGTCCCGGTTCACCGGTGTGATGAGGGTTTGTAAGTTGTCCCGGTAGCGAGGGTCTAGGAGGGTGTACACCCAATAATCTGACGTGGTGAGAATGTGGGCGATGCGGCGGTCGTTTCTCAGGCACTGAAGCATGAAATCAACCATGTGCTGCAGACTCCCAACTGGCCAACAAAGGCTGTCCTCTGGAAGAGGCGTCATCTCTGCCTCCTCTGCATCACCCCACCCTCGCTCTACATACTGACTAGAGCGTTGTGTACCTCCCTCTGTAGGGATTTCTTCCTCCTCCATTGACTCCTCCTCCTCCTCATCCTCCTCACAAAGTGAGCCCTGCCCAGCCCTTTGTGAGGAACCACGTTGCGCTGACTGTCCTGAAGGTAATTGAATTTGTGACTCCTCATCCTCCACCTCTTCCAAAACCTCTTCCTTTAGTGCTTTCAGTGATTTCTGAAGCAGGCAGATAAGGGGGACAGTCATGCTGACTAGTGCATCATCTGCACTCGCCATCCGCGTTGAGACATCAAACGCACGCAAAACGTCGCAGATGTCCTTCATAGAGGCCCACTCAGTAGTGGTGAAGTGTGAACGGCGCAAATTGCGAGTTGATTGCGCCTGTTGCAGCTGATACTCCATTACTGCTGGCTGCTGCTCACACAACCGCTCCAACATATGTAACGTGGAATTCCACCTGGTGGGTACGTCACATATGATGCGATGTTCAGGAAGGCGAAATCTGACTTGCAGAGCTGCAATGCGCGATCTGGCCATGCTGGAACGTCGCAAGTGAGCGCACTCTAGGCGGACCTTGTGCAGCAGTGCATCAAGATCCGGATAGTCCCTCAAAAAACTCTGCACGACCAAGTTGAGCACATGTGCCAGACATGGTATGTGAGTGAGGTTGCCAAGGCCCAGAGCTGCCACCAGATTTCGGCCATTGTCACACACTACCAAGCCTGGCTGGAGATTAGCTGACAAAAACCACACGTCGCTCTCCTGCTTGATGGCATCCCAGAGCTCCTGCACTGTGTGGCTTAGATTCCCCATGGAAATTAATTTCAGGACGGCCTGTTGACGTTTGGCCACGGCTGTGCTCATATCGGTCGCAACAGGTAAGCGTTCACGGGTCCATGTGGAGGTATACCGTGACGGCTCGTGCAGCGATGATTCTGAGGAACTGGAGTAGGAGGAGGAATCAATGTGTACAGACTGGATTCCTGCAATCCTTGGAGTTGGCAGAACACGTACAGCGCCACTGGCAAGATCTGTACCCGGCTCCACAACATTGACCCAATGGGCAGTGAGGGAAAGGTATCGTCCCTGGCCATGGGTACTGGTCCACGCATCGGTGGTCAGGTGGACCCTGCTACTGACGGCGTTTAGTAGCGCATGTTTAATGTTTCCCTCGACATGTTTTTGCAGAGCAGGGACAGCTTGCCTGCTGAAATAAAATCGGCTTGGCACATTATATTGTGGGACTGCCAATGCCATAAAGTTCCTGAAACTGTCAGTCTCCACCAGCCTGAATGACAGCATTTCAAGGGACAGGAGTTTTGCAATGCCAGCATTCAGAGCCTGTGCTCGTGGATGGTTTGCCGAGTATGGCCGTCTTTTATCCCATGCCTGTGGTACCGATGGCTGTTTTGTGGTCTGGGAGTGTGACGATGACTGTGAACTTGCTGCTGTGGGTGGAATAACAGTTTGTCTATGGACAACAGTGACCGAGGTTCTTCCATGGAGATCCTGTGAGGAAGCCGAACCAGGTGTGTGTGAGCTGAAGGTAGAGGCTCCAACACGACCTGAAGATGTAGGTGCTGCTGTAGGTTGGCCTACATCTCCAGTGTGTCTTTGTAACTCAGCTACGTGCTTTGTCCGTACATGTTTCCACATATTTGTGGTATTCAGGTTACTGATATTTTTACCTCTTTTAACTTTTTGCTTACACAGCTTGCATTGAACATAGCAAATATCATCTACAAGTCTGTCAAAAAAGGACCACGCAGTGCAAGTCATGGGAGCGCCAATTTTGACATTTCTAAGAGAACTGCTCCCAACAGGTGCCAAACTGGAGGCTACAGGCAAGCGAGTCTGCAGCCTACCTCTCCCTCCTCTTTGTACCGTTGGGACAATCTCTTCCTCAGAGCTGCTCCCACCACCTTCCTGTTGCTCACGCCATGTTGGGTCTCGGACTTCATCATCTCCACTACCCTCTTCCAACACCTGCTGCTGTTGGATGGTCTGGGCAGCACCATGCTCCACAAAACCTGGCACCTGAGTCTCATCATCATCATAAGATGCGTTCTGCGGTGTGCTGTCCATCGGCACTGGCTCACCCGCCTCTTCAGATTGAGAGAGACACAGCTGTTGCGCATCACTGCATACTCCTCTTCTTCAAATTGCAGAATGCTGCTTGCCTGTGCCCGTGTTTGCGAGCCAACAGATTCTGAGAACAGAAGCAGAGACTCAGCTGGCTCCTGTACAGAACTCTCTGACTGCCTGGGCAATTTGACAGGCGGTGAACAGACAGATGGTTGCTCAACAGTGTTGTGTTCCTGAGAGGAGGTGGAAGGAATTGAAGTCGATGCATTGGCTGCCATCCAACCAACAACGGCTTCAATTTGTTCTTCCCGCAGCAGGGGGGCACGCCGAGCTCCTACCAAAGTGCGCATAAAGGAACGCTCATGGGTAAAACTGGTGGATGCTGTGTCACTGAGGGCGGCAGCAGCCACAGAATCCCCACGTCCTCTCCCTGCTGAAACTCCATGGCCACGACCACGTGCCTTACTCACTGACTTCTTCATCTTGGTAGATTGATAAAGAAAGTCAGAAAAGTTATAAGGCCTAAGTGTGGTTATTACGCAGAGACTGAAGTGAACACTGAAACACAACTGTTCACAATCTGTGAAAGGCTACTCCTTTGTCTACTTCTATAGTGTTTGCAACCAATGTATTGGATACGGATGGAAGCGCGTCACACTAATAGATTATATTTTAAATGGAATGGAGCAGAACCAATTGGAGATAAATGAAAAGGATGAGGCACTGAGACACGCTCAGCAGAGTACAAGCAGCAGTGCTTGAACAAGTAACTGGAGCGTGATGTGCACTCAAAAAATAAAAAACACAGACTGAAGTGAACACTGAAACACAACTGTTCACAATCTGTGAAAGGCTACTCCTTTGTCTACTTCTATAGTGTTTGCAACCAATGTATTGGATACGGATGGAAGCGCGTCACACTAATAGATTATATTTTAAATGGAATGGAGCAGAACCAATTGGAGAGAAATGAAAAGGATGAGGCACTGAGACACGCTCAGCAGAGTACAAGCAGCAGTGCTTGAACAAGTAACTGGAGCGTGATGTGCACTCAAAAAATAAAAAACACAGACTGAAGTGAACACTGAAACACAACTGTTCACAATCTGTGAAAGGCTACTCCTTTGTCTACTTCTATAGTGTTTGCAACCAATGTATTGGATACGGATGGAAGCGCGTCACACTAATAGATTATATTTTAAATGGAATGGAGCAGAACCAATTGGAGATAAATGAAAAGGATGAGGCACTGAGACACGCTCAGCAGAGTACAAGCAGCAGTGCTTGAACAAGTAACTGGAGCGTGATGTGCACTCAAAAAATAAAAAACACAGACTGAAGTGAACACTGAAACACAACTGTTCACAATCTGTGAAAGGCTACTCCTTTGTCTACTTCTATAGTGTTTGCAACCAATGTATTGGATACGGATGGAAGCGCGTCACACTAATAGTTAAATTGCATGGAGCTGCAAGAATTACACTGAAGAAAAAAAAAAGAGTCTGTGAGTGAGACGTGCAGATGCCTACAGACAGCGTTGCATGCAGAGCAAACTGCAGCGTCACTTACACTCACACACACACCTTGCAGAGCTGTTAAAACAACACTGCAGGCAAAAGGAAGCTTTACACAGCGGTTGGTGCTAGCCTGCCTTCAGCACAGTACACTAAATCGCAATCTCTAACTGTCCCTCAGAGTCAGCAGAGCAGCGTTCTGTCCCTTACTGAATTCACAGCACAGTGACGCTAAAATGGCGGCGGCGCCTTTTATAGTGCATTCTGACATCATTTCAGCATCCAATCACAGCCATGCCATTAGTTAACATGACCGCAGCAGTACAGGATGTGCCCACACTTCTTAGGATTCCTCATTGGCTGACTAAAATCACATTGCCTCTCAAAGAATTATGGGAACTTCCGATTCCGGTATACGATATATGGAAAATATCGGAACGAAGTATCGAAAGGCCGAAACAGCTAATATCGGCCGATACCCGATACTTGCGGTATCGTATTTCTCAACACTAGTGAGAAACTATTTTTTTTTTTTTTTTTGGTGTTTTTTTTCTCTGGAACACGTGTGAGGTGTGTGCTGTGGCTCATCGGAGTCCACGAAGGTGACAAGCGGCTGGCTGTGACTCGTGGGGTCACGAAGGTGACAAGCGGCAAGACAGCGCAGCGTGCAGAGACTTGTGGTAGCAAGAGCTGCAGTGGCAAGGACAGCAAGAGGTTCTGCAGCAGCAAGAGCTGCAGTGGTAGCAGCGGCTTGTGCGCGGTAGCCGGAGGTGCTGGCGGAAGGTGGCAGAACCAGCAGGAGCTGGTGTGGGAAAAAAGGACAGTGTGAACCGAGGCACACGAACTCTTAAAGGGCCAGTACACGCCCTAAGTGAAAGTCACTGTCTAAGGGTACTGTGTGGACTGGGGCCTGTAAGAGCCGTGATGTGTACCCCAGTGTTGGGTGGTGTCCCTAGAGGGGGAGGAGTCCCAAAAGGGGGGCGGCAACCCAAAATTGGGATGGTGGCCCAAAAGGGGGTGGTGTCCCAAAAAGGGGTGGCACCGGTTTCCTCAGTGGACATATCTGAGAAACAGCGGTGTGGGTGTTATACGTATTCCGCATGTGGCATAGACTTCCCGTTTGATAACAGCCCACAGGTATGTACTGTAATGTTACATAGGGAAGGAGTCTCTGGACAGTTGGACTCAAAGAGTCAGGTGACTCTGAAAGGAACTCCGCTAGTTCTCTGTCTGACCGAGAAAAAGGTCCAGGTGGGCTGCATCCACGGGCTCACTGTGGACTATTTGGTAGACAGGGTGATGCTTGAGATGTCCACAAGTGTCGAGGATCAAGATGGCGGTATACCACCGAACGTATTGTACCCCTATGAGAGGGAACGGGACTTTGTATTTTTTGAAAATGCATGGGAGGTTGATGTAGTGTGGGGTTGCTCAGAGGAGAGACGGAATGACCCTAAGGGAGCCCCATCACAGCAGGCGGCTGTAGTGGTTCCTTGTAGTGTGAAGTGTGGAAAGGAGGTAACACCTAATAGCGATAGTCCCGAGTCCCAGGTGACCAGAAGAAAGTGTGGGTCAGACCAACTCGGGGACTTGGACGTGACGAGACGTGTGACCGTGGGAAACGGTTTAGCTCCAGAACAGGGGTCTGACACCTGTCTAGGTGGGGACGTGCTGTTCCAGGATGACAGGGGGAGTGGGAGTAACTCCTATGCAGACTGTGACTCGACCGCAAGGGAAAGCGAGTGCAGTAGCGTGGAGCCGAGTAAAAATGGCCGATCTTCCTCTTGCCGCAGGGGCCGTGGAAAGGCGGGACAGGCTACATCCTCTAAGAAGCAAAATGATGAGGAAGAGTCAGGGTCAGGTACCGGTCAGGTGACTGTCCTTGATAAGGAGGCAGATAAGGAGGCAGAGGTGGAGCTCTCTGAAGTTACCGGGAGTGGTGAGACAGTTGAAGCTGCGGATGCCGGAACAGGCGGAACTCTGAAGAAGCAGAGTGTGGGTGGGCAAGAAAGCCCATCTGAAAATGTAATTGAAGAGGTAATGGTGCGACATGTGCTGGCTAAAAGAGAGCAGGACCATGAGATGGAGCTGCTTAAAGAGTCAGTGAAAGAGACAGTCGAGCGAGAAAGGGTCCTGAGACAAATGATTGAGCATAAAGTGGAGGAGCTGGAGAAGGAAGTCTCTAAGCTCAGAGAGGCCCAAGAGAAGCATCAGCAGGAGCTTCTCCGGAGGGAGGAAGAGTGTCGCGGCTTGGCAGAAGAGCGAGATAGAGTTCTCAGAGAGCTCAAGATAAAGGAGGAGACTAGTGCTCAGCTCCAGAAATCCATGGGAGAAGAAATCCAGCAGAAGTGCCATGCAGATGGGCACACAAGGGAGAGCGAAGTCTTGGAAAACTGTACTAATGCTCAGGACGAGGACGTCCAACAGTCTGTCCAAGAAGGTGACGGGTCGGGTTTCAAGTGTGTAATAGAGATACCCGAAGACCTGCGAGAAGTATGTGCCAGTGAGGAGGTGCATGAGGCCTTTAGAAAAGCGGTAGAAGCATCTAATGTGAACTGGGTGCCAGAGATGAAACAGTTAGTTATACTGTCGACTAGGGAAGTCACAATGAAGCGAGTGGCTATCCTGAGGGACATGCACCTACATTGTCTCCGCACGAAACAGGTGATCCTGTTGAGAAATAAAGAAGCCGCTCGACGTCTGGATCAAGCAAGAAAGGCTCAAAATCAGCTTGGCTTGATGGAAGACATCGTTCAAGTGCCCAGAGGTCTGGTGAAGAAAGTCATTGGAAGACTCGGGAAAGTGATGCAGGAGATGGTGAACAAGTCCGGTGTGACGAGAGTCAGGATTCCGGCTGATGACGAAGTCCAGGTCAGGGGTGAAGATGGGATGGTCCCATTCCTCGTTGTCGGATCCAGGGAGAGCCTTGGGAATATCCGGATGCTCCTGGAGTATCGTGTGTCATACTTGAGAGAAGTAGAGCAGCTACGACTGGAGAGGGAGCAGGTCAACAGAAACCTACGGGAAATGGAAAGAAGATGGTCGCCACCTTCAACTCGTGGTATTGAGAGGCGAAGAGGTTCGCTTAAGACGAGAAGTCCTCAAACTGGAGATAATACAGGAAATAGTGATGCCTCAGTTAGCTCAGTGATGAGTGACCTAAGCAGGAGAACCTGTAGTAGACAAAATGAAAAGGACTCAGACCAGACAGGACGTATGGGTGCAAGAGAATTGCGACGCCATACTGACCGCTGGGGATGCGGGTGGTCTGACAGGGGGGCCTCGTCAGCAACAGATGTGACAGAGTCGGAGGACAGACGCCTACCAAAGAGATTAGTAGCAGGGTCCAACTTAGAGAGACGGTTTGACTGGCAGAGACGACCGAGAAGGATCTCTGGTCGGGTAAAAAGTGTTCAACCCCACAAGATTGAACAGAGGGGGGAGGTATGTGGTGTAATGACCCCTGATGCAGCTAGGGGGCACTGTGTATGGCCCTCGGGATATGCATGGAGGCATGTGATGGATGGACGTTATTTATCACAGAGGTGGGTGGCCCTGTGATGGAAGCCTGAGCATGTTTTGTTCAGCAGATCTACTGCTGAGAGTTGTGCTATATATTGGGAGGCTTCCAGGTGACTAGGAGAGCTGGGTGGGTCCAGTCACCTACAAACCCACCCAAGGGGCTTGTGTCTAAATACCTGGGATAAAACCTGCATGTAATGGTGTAGCTGAAGGACCTGTGATGAGGTCATGACCAGGTGACCTAACCATGTGATCCTGACCTCATCTGTGGGTGGAGTTACACCTATGTAATGGAGTGTGTTTTGCACCTGTGAGAGAGTGTGTGGGAGTCTGCCAGTGTGGACAGGCTTCCATGTGTCCAAGGCAGGACATTACAGAGAGGTCTCTGTGACTGAAGAGTAAGGCTCCAGGCAGGAGCTGAAGCATTGAAGAGCTGCATTATATGTTACCATATGGTTTATGATGTAATAAACCTAAGGACTTTTTGCATAAGATCGAGTCCTGATTTACCTCTGAAGCAGCCGAGTGAGTAAAACCTTACAATGTATATATGTGTGTGTATGTATATATATGTGTGTATGTATATATGTGTATGTACGTATATATGTGTATGTATGTGTGTGTATGTATGTATGTGTGTGTATGTATATATGTGTGTATGTATATATGTATGTGTGTATGTATGTATGTGTATGTGTTTGTGTGTGTTTGTATATATGTGTGTGTGTATGTATATATGTGTATGTATGTATATATATATGTGTGTGTGTGCATGTATGTATATATGTTTGTGTATGTATGTATATGTGTATGTATGTATATATGTGTATGTATGTATATACAGTCAGGGCCAGAAATATTTGGACAGTGACACAATTTTCGCGAGTTGGGCTCTGCATGCCACCACATTGGATTTGAAATGAAACCTCTACAACAGAATTCAAGTGCAGATTGTAACGTTTAATTTGAAGGGTTGAACAAAAATATGTGTTAGAAAATGTAGGAATTGTACACATTTCTTTACAAACACTCCACATTTTAGGAGGTCAAAAGTAATTGGACAAATAAACATAACCCAAACAAAATATTTTTATTTTCAATATTTTGTGGCAAATCCTTTGGAGGCAATCACTGCCTTAAGTCTGGAACCCATGGACATCACCAAACGCTGGGTTTCCTCCTTCTTAATGCTTTGCCAGGCCTTTACAGCCGCAGCCTTCAGGTCTTGCTTGTTTGTGGGTCTTTCCCTCTTAAGTCTGGATTTGAGCAAGTGAAATGCATGCTCAATTGGGTTAAGATCTGGTGATTGACTTGGCCATTGAAGAATGTTCCACTTTTTTGCACTCATGAACTCCTGTGTAGCTTTGGCTGTATGCTTGGGGTCATTATCCATCTGTACTATGAAGCGCCGTCCAATCAAGTTTGCAGCATTTGGCTGAATCTGGGCTGAAAGTATATCCCGGTACACTTCAGAATTCATCCGGCTACTCTTGTCTGCTGTTATGTCATCAATAAACACAAGTGACCCAGTGCCATTGAAAGCCATGCATGCCCATGCCATCACGTTGCCTCCACCATGTTTTACAGAGGATGTGGTGTGCCTTGGATCATGTGCCGTTCCCTTTCTTCTCCAAACTTTTGGCTTCCCATCATTCTGGTACAGGTTGATCTTTGTCTCATCTGTCCATAGAATACTTTTCCAGAACTGAGCTGGCTTCTGGAGGTGTTTTTCCAGCAAATTTAACTCTGGCCTGTCTATTTTTGGAATTGATGAATGGTTTGCATCTAGATGTGAACCCTTTGTATTTACTTTCATGGAGTCTTCTCTTTACTGTTGACTTAGAGACAGATACACCTACTTCACTGAGAGTGTTCTGGACTTCAGTTGATGTTGTGAACGGGTTCTTCTTCACCATGGAGAGTATTCTGCGATCATCCACCACTGTTGTCTTCCGTGGGCTCCCAGGTCTTTTTGGATTGATGAGTTCACCAGTGCTTTCTTTCTTTCTCAGGATGTACCAAATTGTAGATTTTGCCACTTCTAATGTTGTAGCAATTTCTTGGATGTTTTTTTTTATGTTCTTGCAGCTTAAGGATGGCTTGTTTCACCTGCATGGAGAGCTCCTGTGACCGCATGTTTCCTTCACAGCAAAACCTTCCAAATGCAAACACCACACCTCAAATCAACTCCGGCCCTTTCATCTGCTTAATTGAGAATGACATAACAAAGGGATTGCCCACACCTGTCCATGAAATAGCCTTGGAGTCATTTGTCCAATTACTTTTGGTCCCTTTAAAAACAGGGTGGCACATGTTAAGGAGCTGAAACTCCTAAACCCTTCATCCAATTTTAATGTGGATACCCTCAAATGAAAGCTGAAAGTCTGAACTTCAACTGCATCTGATTTGTTTTGTTTCAAATTCATTGTGGTAATGTCTAGAACCAAAATTAGATAAATGTTGTCTCTGTCCAAATATTTATGGACCTAACTGTATGCGTATGTATGTATATATGTGTATGTATGTATATATGTGTATGTATGTTTATATGTGCATGTACGTATATATGTGTGTGTGTATGTATATATGTGTGTGTGTGTATGTATATGTGTGTGTGTATGTATATACTGTGTGTGTGCATGTATGTATATATGTGTGTGTATGTATATATGTGTGTGTATGTATGTATTTATGTGTGAGTATGTATGTGTGTATGTATATATGTGTATGTTAAATATATATGCGTGTATATGTATATATGTGTGTGTATGTATATATGTATGTGTGTATGTATGTATATATGTATGTATATATATATATGTGTGTATGTATGTATATGTATGTATATATGTGTATGTACATATATATGTGTATGTATGTATATATGTGTATGTATATATGTGCATGTACGTATATATGTGTGTGTATGTATATATGTGTATGTATATATGTGAGTGTATGTATGCATGTATATATGTGTGTATGTATATATGTGTGTGTGTATGTATATATGTGTGTGTATGTATGTATGTGTGTATGTATATATGTGTATGTATGTATATATGTGTATGTATGTATAAAAGTGTGTTTATGTATGTATATATGTGTATGTATGTATATATGTGTGTATGTATATATATGTGTGTGTGTATGTATGTATATATGTGTGTGTATGTATATATGTGTATGTATGTATATATGTGCATGTACGTATATATGTCTGTGTATGTATGTATTATTATATGTGTATGTATGTATATATGTGTGTATGTATGTATATATGTGTGTGTATGTATGTATATATGTGTATGTATGTATAAAAGTGTGATTATGTATGTATATATGTGTGTGTATGTATGTATATATGAGTATGTATGTATATATATATGTGTGTGTATGTATGTAAGAATATATGTGTATATATGTGTTTGTGCATGTATGTATATATGTGTGTGTGTGTGTGTATGTATATATGTGTATGTACGTATATATGTGTGTATATGTATATGTGTGTGAGTATGTATATATGTGTGTGTATGTATGTATATAAGTGTATGTGTATATATGTGTATGTATGTATATATGTGTGTGTGTATGTATATATGTGTGTGTGTGTGTGTATGTATATATGTGTATGTACGTATATATGTGTGTATATGTATATGTGTGTGAGTATGTATATATGTGTGTGTATGTATGTATATAAGTGTATGTGTATATATGAGTATGTATTTATATATGTGTGTGTGCATGTATGTATATATATATATATTGTGTGTGTGTGTGTATGTATATATGTGTATGTATATATGTGTGTGTGTATGTATATATGTGTGTGTATTTATGTATATATGTGTGTGTATGTTTATATATATATATATATATATATATATATATATATGTATGGGTATATATATATGTGTGTATGTATATATGTGTGTGTGCATGTACAGTTAGGTCCATAAATATTTGGACAGAGACAACATTTATCTAATTTTGGTTCTAGACATTACCACAATGAATTTGAAACAAAACAAATCAGATGCAGTTGAAGTTCAGACTTTCAGCTTTCATTTGAGGGTATCCACATTAAAATTGGATGAAGGGTTTAGGAGTTTCAGCTCCTTAACATGTGCCACCCTGTTTTTAAAGGGACCAAAAGTAATTGGACAAATGACTCCAAGGCTATTTCATGGACAGGTGTGGGCAATCCCTTTGTTATGTCATTCTCAATTAAGCAGATGAAAGGGCCGGAGTTGATTTGAGGTGTGGTGTTTGCATTTGGAAGGTTTTGCTGTGAAGGAAACATGCGGTCACAGGAGCTCTCCATGCAGGTGAAACAAGCCATCCTTAAGCTGCAAGAACAGAAAAAAACCCATCCAAGAAATTGCTACAACATTAGAAGTGGCAAAATCTACAATTTGGTACATCCTGAGAAAGAAAGAAAGCACTGGTGAACTCATCAATCCAAAAAGACCTGGGAGCCCACGGAAGACAACAGTGGTGGATGATCGCAGAATACTCTCCATGGTGAAGAAGAACCCGTTCACAACATCAACTGAAGTCCAGAACACTCTCAGTGAAGTAGGTGTATCTGTCTCTAAGTCAACAGTAAAGAGAAGACTCCATGAAAGTAAATACAAAGGGTTCACATCTAGATGCAAACCATTCATCAATTCCAAAAATAGACAGGCCAGAGTTAAATTTGCTGAAAAACACCTCCAGAAGCCAGCTCAGTTCTGGAAAAGTATTCTATGGACAGATGAGACAAAGATCAACCTGTACCAGAATGATGGGAAGCCAAAAGTTTGGAGAAGAAAGGGAACGGCACATGATCCAAGGCACACCACATCCTCTGTAAAACATGGTGGAGGCAACGTGATGGCATGGGCATGCATGGCTTTCAATGGCACTGGGTCACTTGTGTTTATTGATGACATAACAGCAGACAAGAGTAGCCGGATGAATTCTGAAGTGTACCGGGATATACTTTCAGCCCAGATTCAGTCAAATGCTGCAAACTTGATTGGACGGCGCTTCATAGTACAGATGGATAATGACCCCAAGCATACAGCCAAAGCTACACAGGAGTTCATGAGTGCAAAAAAGTGGAACATTCTTCAATGGCCAAGTCAATCACCAGATCTTAACCCAATTGAGCATGCATTTCACTTGCTCAAATCCAGACTTAAGAGGGAAAGACCCACAAACAAGCAAGACCTGAAGGCTGCGGCTGTAAAGGCCTGGCAAAGCATTAAGAAGGAGGAAACCCAGCGTTTGGTGATGTCCATGGGTTCCAGACTTAAGGCAGTGATTGCCTCCAAAGGATTCGCCACAAAATATTGAAAATAAAAATATTTTGTTTGGGTTATGTTTATTTGTCCAATTACTTTTGACCTCCTAAAATGTGGAGTGTTTGTAAAGAATGTGTACAATTCCTACATTTTCTGACACATATTTTTGTTCAACCCTTCAAATTAAACGTTACAATCTGCACTTGAATTCTGTTGTAGAGGTTTCATTTCAAATCCAATGTGGTGGCATGCAGAGCCCAACTCGCGAAAATTGTGTCACTGTCCAAATATTTCTGGCCCTGACTGTATGTATATATGTGTGTGTGTATGTATTTATATATGTGTGTATGTATATATGTGTGTGTGTATGTATATATGTGTGTGTGTATGTATATATGTGTGTGTGTATGTATGTATATATGTGTGTGTGTATGTATGTATATATGTGTGTGTGTATGTTTGTATGTATATATGTATTTATATGTGTGTGTATGTATATATGTGTGAGTGTATGTTTATATGTGTGTATGTATGTATATATTGTGTGTGTATATATGTGTGTGTATGTATGTGTATATATATATATATATTTATATGTGTGTATGTATATATGTGTGTGTATGTTTGTTTGTATATATGTGTGTGTATGTATGTATATGTGTGTGTATGTATGTATGTGTGTTTGTATATATGTGTGTATATGTATGTTTATATGTGTGTGTATGTATGTATATATGTGTGTAGGTATGTATATATGTGTGTATGTGTGTGTATGTATATATGTGTATGTTAGGTATATATGTGTGTATGTATATATGTGGTGTACAATAATAAATTATATTGTGGCACCGTGTTAGCCAGAAAAATCGATGTGAATACATTATACATACACATGTGTATATATGTGTATGTATATATGTGTGTGTGTATTTATGTATATATGTGTGTGTATGTATATATATATATATATATGTGTGTGTATGTATATATGTGTGTATGTATATATGTGTGTGTATGTATATATGTGTGCATGTATGTATTATGTGTGTGTGTATGTATGTATATATGTGTTTGTATATATATATGTGTATGTGTTGTGAATGGACTTGAATTGAGTTCTGAGCAGAGGCTCCCTCTGGTGGTTACAAGCGGTACTGGACTGTCCAGTGAAGATTGTGAGGATTGGGAATCAGGTGTTACTGACTGGTCTTATTTAAGGGAGTCGCCTTCCCATCAGGGTTGCCGGTGATCAATTGTTCTGGTCTCAATCCTTGATTCCTGTTTCCTTTGTAGCCTGCTGTGTCGTGTCTGCATCTCCTGCTAACAGATAAGACATTTTCTTCTTTTTGTTTTTGTGCTTGATTTTTGCATTTTGTCCTGCACTTCTGTGGGGGCCTTCAAGGTCCCCTCCGGGGGGCTTTTGCCCTCTCAGTTTAGTTCAGCCACTGATGTTTTGTACATTTGCTTTTTCCAGTTTTTTCAGTGGCTGCTGTTTTGATTTTGTTACACCAGAGAACTAATTTAGGTGGTAGAGGTCGTGTGATCTCAGGTGTTTTTGAAATTAGTAAAGTTGGTGCTTTTCAGGGTTTTTTGGGATTGCAGTAAGTGCCCTTCCTATCCTTTTCTATTTAGATAGTTTGGGCCCCAACGTTTGCTCATACTATTTTCTGTCTGTGTCAGTATTTCTTCTTGTCTAACCGCCATTACATGTTTGGGGGCTTTCTATGTTCTTTGGGGATCTGCTCCGGGGCAGATAGCTTTCCTCTTTCTTTCTTTAGGTATAGTTAGTTTCTCAGGCTGTGACGAGGCGTCTAGGACCAACGTAGGAACGCTCCACGGCTGCCTCTAGTTGTGGTGGTTAGTCAGGGTACTGCAATCTCATAGATTCCAACTTCTCTGGTGTATTGCCTTTTTTACCTGCACTCCTCAGCTACCAAATCATAACAGTATCACCGGCCAAAACTGAAATTTATATGGTACTCACAGAAGGGAAAAATATTGTGAAAGAAAAAAAAAAGGTTATCAGAGTTGTCAGAGATATTTTTCTGTTTGTTGCATTTTTTTTCCCTCTGTATCTCTGGGTGCTGGGGAGGATTTTTTTTTTTTTCTCTCTCTCAATGGAGTTTGCACAGTTGTCTGGCCGTGTGGATCAGCTTGCCACTGAGGTTCGGAGTATTGCTACCTATCTTGCTAGGTTGCCTGTTGTGGAACCTAGGATTCCCATGCCAGATTTATTTTTGGGGGATCGAGCCAAGTTTCTGAATTTCAAAAATAATTGTAAATTGTTTTTTGCCTTAAAATCTAAGTCCTCAGGGAACGCAGCGCAGCAGGTTCAAATTGTCATCTCTCTCCTGCGCGGCGATCCTCAGGATTGGACTTTTTCCCTGACACCTGGGGATCCTGTTTTGAGTGATGTTGATGCATTTTTTCAGGCCTTGGGGTTATTGTACGATAAGCCTAATGTCACTGATCAAGCTGAAAAAGCCTTGTTGGCATTAAATCAGGGGCTTGATGACGCTGAGTTATACTGTCAGAGATTCCGCAGGTGGGCAGTCCTGACCAAATGGAATGACGACGCTTTGGCAGCCCTTTTTCGGAAGGGTCTGTCAGATAATGTAAAGGATGTTATGGTGGGATTCCCTGTCCCCTCTGGTCTCAATGATTCTATGTCATTGGCGATTCAAATTGACAGACGTTTGCGTGAGCGGAGGAGTATGCGTGGAATGGTGTTGCCTTGTGAACCTGCTTCTGAAACCATGCAGTGTGATAGAGTGGTTTCTGGGGCACAGCGTCATGAGTTTCGAAAGCGCAATGGGTTATGTTTCTACTGTGGTGATGCCTCTCATGCTATTTCAGTCTGCCCTAAGCGGGGAAGACGTTTTGCACGCTCAGTTGTCTTGGGTAGTGTTCAGACTAAGTTTTTATTAACTGTTACTCTGATATGCTCTCTGTCCTCATTTTCTGCTCAGGCTTTCGTTGATTCGGGAACAGCTATTAACCTGATGGATTTTGATTTTGCTAAACGTTGCGGGTTTCCCTTGGTACCCCTACAGAAATCTATTCCCCTACTGGGGATCGATTCTACCCCTTTGGCTGAGAATAAACAGCAGTTCTCTACTCAGGTGATAATGAGGGTTGAACCTGATCATCAGGAGAGCTGCAAATTTTTAGTTCTGTATAATCTGCATGACATTATCGTGCTGGGTTTCCCTTGGTTACAGTCTCATAATCCTGTTTTGGATTGGAAATCTGTGTCTGTAACCAGTTGGGGCTGCCAATGTGTTAATACCAACACTCCTGTTTTTTCTGCCTCCCCCCAGGCTCAGGATGTTCCTGACTTTTTGATTGATTTTTCTGATGTGTTTAGCGAAAGTAAATCTGCATCTTTGCCTCCCCATAGGAGCTATGACTGCGCTATTGAATTAGTGCCTGGTAGTAAATTCCCTAAAGGTCGCCTTTTTAACTTGTCTGTACCTGAACATGACGCTATGCGGTCTTATATCAAGGAGTCATTGGAGAAGGGTCATATCAGACCATCCTCTTCACCCTTAGGTGCCGGTTTTTTCTTTGTGGCCAAAAAGGATGGTTCATTAAGGCCGTGTATTGGTTATCGTCTTTTGAACAATATTACTGTGAAATATCAATATCCATTACCCTTGATTTCTGACCTGTTTTCCAGGGTGAAAAACGCTACTTGGTTTACCAAGCTTGACCTCAGGGGGGCATATAACCTTATTCGCATTAAGCACGGGGATGAATGGAAGACGGCATTTAACACCCCTGAAGGGCATTTTGAGTACCTTGTGATGCCCTTTGGGCTCACTAATGCACCTTCTGTCTTCCAGTCCTTCATGAATGACATTTTCAGGGATTTTGTGGATACATTTCTGATTGTTTATTTGGATGATATCTTGATTTTTTCTAATGACTGGGACTCTCATGTGAAACATGTTCGAACTGTATTCCAGATTTTGAGAGAGAATGCTCTGTATGTGAAGGGATCAAAGTGTCTTTTTGGCGTACAGAGGATCTCATTTTTGGGATTCATTTTGTCCCCATCTGTTATTGAAATGGACCCGGTCAAGGTTCAGGCCATCTGTGATTGGGTCCAACCTACTTCATTAAAGGCTCTTCAAAGATTTTTGGGTTTTGCCAATTTTTATCGTAAATTTATTGGTAATTTCTCGGTTATTGTTAAACCATTAACTGATTTGACCAAAAAGGGTTCTGATGTGGTGAATTGGCCTCCTGAGGCAGTCTCTGCATTTCAGGAACTTAAGCAGAGATTCACTTCTGCTCCTGTTCTACGGCAGCCTGATGTTTCTCTGCCATTTCAGGTGGAGGTTGATGCCTCTGAAATTGGGGCAGGTGCCGTTTTGTCCCAAAGAGATCCAGAGACCTCTAAAAGTAACCCTTGTGCCTTTTTCTCTCGAAAATTTTCTCCTACTGAACGTAATTATGACGTGGGTAATCGGGACTTATTGGCCATGAAGTCGGCTTTTGAAGAGTGGAGACATTGGCTGGAGGGAGCCAAACATCAGGTGGTGGTCCTTACTGACCATAAGAATCTGGTTTATCTGGAATCTGCCAAGCGACTTAATCCTAGACAGGCCAGGTGGGCCTTGTTTTTCACACGTTTTAATTTTGTGGTTTCCTTTCTTCCTGGCACTAAGAATGTTAAGGCGGATGCCCTCTCGAGGAGTTTCCTTGCGGACTCTCCTGAGGTATCTGATCCTTCTGTTATTTTGAAAGAAGGTGTAGTTCTTTCTGCCATCTCGCCCAATTTGAGACTGGCTCTGGAGGGGTGTCAGGAGGATAGGCCCAAGCGCTGCCCTGTTGGGAAATTGTTTGTCCCGGACCAGTGGAAAAAGAGTGTGATGTCTGAGATTCATTGTTACGCGTTGGCCGGTCATCCCGGAATTTTTGGTACCAGAGACTTGGTTAGTCGGTCCTTTTGGTGGCCTACCTTGTCTTGTGATGTCAGGGAATTTGTGCAGTCCTGCGGGACTTGCTCTCGCTCCAAGCCTTGCTCTCGCTCTAGTGGTTTGTTGATGCCATTGCCTGTGCCCAAGAGACCATGGACCCATATCTCTATGGATTTCATTTCCGACCTCCCTGTTTCTCAGAGAATGACCAAAAATATTTAGAGTTGAGAGTCCTCAGTGGTTGATACCTTTTAATGGCTAACTGAAAAGATGGTAACAAATTGCAAGCTTTCGAGACTACTCATGTCTTTTTATCAGGCTGAACTAATACAAAATCTGAAGAATCACATATTTATACACAAAAACACAGAAAAAATGCAATAGGTAAGACAAGTGACGTGAAGCAGAATAGTCATTATGGCAGAGGGATGAGCATAAATATTGGAACAATTCATAGATAAGGAGAGAAAGTTTTATTGCCCTCTGATTGGGGTCTGGTAATGTTTTGTGATGTTTTCACAGGGTATTTGGAGTAAATTCCTTAATTGATGTAATAGGCCATAAAACCATGTGACAGGTTCATTCCAGCATTAAGAGTGTCAAAGGTCACCATCAATTTGTATTCGCAAATTCTTCTCTGCCTCTGAGATGTGAATCTGCTTCTTAGTACCAGTATTTTCATATCTGACATGCTATGATCAGGGGAGCAAAAATGTTTTGCCACAGGTAGATCCATTCTTTTTTCTCTTATTGCGTGGCGATGAGAATTCATCCTTGTTCTCAGTTTTTGCCCGGTCTCCCCCACATACAGACCCCAAGTTGGACATTTAGTACATATAATTAGGTACACAACATTAGATGTGATGCAGCTGAAAGTACCTGGTATCTTGTAGTCCTGATGTGAGTTGGGGATCTTTATCTTGTCCGTGGTCATTATAATGGACAAGTTTTGCATTTCTTCTGATTGCAAGGCAAGGTTCCTGCAGCTGTTGGGGAGGACAGGGAACTTCTGACAATGATGCTTCTTAGATTTGGGGGCTGCCTAAAACACAGTAGTGGGGGGTCTGGAAATATGGATTGTAACCGGGCATCTTTTTGTAGTAAAGGTTGTAGTTTCCGTGCAGCTCCCCTTAGCACCTCCAGATTTGGATTGTAGGTGACCACTAAAGGCACCCGGTTATTTTCTTCTTTAGCTTTGTAATGTAGCAGGTGATCCCTTGATATTCTGGTGGCTCTTGTAATTTGGTTTTCAATTGTTCTTGGATGGTAGCCCTGATTTAAAAAGGTATTTCTAAGGCGACCAAGGTGTTCATCTCTATCCATGGGGTTGGAACATATACGGTTGTATCTGATGGCTTGGCTGTAGACAATAGAGTTTTTTATGTGTTTTGGATGGAAACTGTCCCATTTAAGGTATGTTGGACGGTCGATTGGCTTCTGATACAGGGATGTCTCTATTAGAGACATAATAGAGACATCCCTGTATCAGAAGCCAATCGACCGTCCAACATACCTTAAATGGGACAGTTTCCATCCAAAACACATAAAAAACTCTATTGTCTACAGCCAAGCCATCAGATACAACCGTATATGTTCCAACCCCATGGATAGAGATGAACACCTTGGTCGCCTTAGAAAGACCTTTTTAAATCAGGGCTACCATCCAAGAACAATTGAAAACCAAATTACAAGAGCCACCAGAATATCAAGGGATCACCTGCTACATTACAAAGCTAAAGAAGAAAATAACCGGGTGCCTTTAGTGGTCACCTACAATCCAAATCTGGAGGTGCTAAGGGGAGCTGCACGGAAACTACAACCTTTACTACAAAAAGATGCCCGGTTACAATCCATATTTCCAGACCCCCCACAACTGTGTTTTAGGCAGCCCCCAAATCTAAGAAGCATCATTGTCAGAAGTTCCCTGTCCTCCCCAACAGCTGCAGGAACCTTGCCTTGCAATCAGAAGAAATGCAAAACTTGTCCATTTATAATGACCACGGACAAGATAAAGATCCCCAACTCACATCAGGACTACAAGATACCAGGTACTTTCAGCTGCATCACATCTAATGTTGTGTACCTAATTATATGTACTAAATGTCCAACTGGGGGTCTGTATGTGGGGGAGACCGGGCAAAAACTGAGAACAAGGATGAATTCTCATCGCCACGCAATAAGAGAAAAAAGAATGGATCTACCTGTGGCAAAACATTTTTGCTCCCCTGATCATAGCATGTCAGATATGAAAATACTGGTACTAAGAAGCAGATTCACATCTCAGAGGCAGAGAAGAATTTGCGAATACAAATTGATGGTGACCTTTGACACTCTTAATGCTGGAATGAACCTGTCACATGGTTTTATGGCCTATTACATCAATTAAGGAATTTACTCCAAATACCCTGTGAAAACATCACAAAACATTACCAGACCCCAATCAGAGGGCAATAAAACTTTCTCTCCTTATCTATGAATTGTTCCAATATTTATGCTCATCCCTCTGCCATAATGACTATTCTGCTTCACGTCACTTGTCTTACCTATTGCATTTTTTCTGTGTTTTTGTGTATAAATATGTGATTCTTCAGATTTTGTATTAGTTCAGCCTGATGAAGAGACCTGAGTAGTCTCGAAAGCTTGCAATTTGTTACCATCTTTTCAGTTAGCCATTAAAAGGTATCAACCACTGAGGACTCTCAACTCTAAATATTTTTCTATCTACTGGCTAACACGGTACGAAGATATACATCTTTACTGTATCAGAGAATGACCGTCATCTGGGTGATTTGTGATAGGTTTTCCAAGATGATACATCTTGTGCCATTACCTAAGTTGCCTTCCTCCTCTGAATTGGTGCCTTTGTTCCTTCAGCACGTGGTTCGTTTACACGGCATTCCTGAGAACATTGTGTCTGACAGAGGAGTCCAGTTTGTTTCCAGATTTTGGAGGACCTTTTGTTCTAAGCTTGGTGTTCAGTTGTCTTTTTCCTCGGCGTTTCATCCTCAGACCAATGGTCAAACTGAGAGAACAAACCAGACATTGGAGACTTATCTAAGATGCTTTGTGTCTGCTGATCAGGATGACTGGGTCTCTTTTTTGCCTTTGGATGAGTTTGCTCTTAATAATAGGGCTAGCTCTGCCACTTTGATGTCTCCATTTTTCTGTAATTCTGGGTTTCACCCTCGATTTTCTTCAGGACAGACGGAGGCTTCTGCCTGTCCAGGTGTTGACTCTGTTGTTGAGCGTATGCAACAGATTTGGGACCAGGTAGTGGAGAGGTTGTCCCTCTCAGGAGAGGGCCTAGCGGTTTGCTAACCGGCATAGGACTGATGGTCCTCGGTTTAAAGTGGGGGACTTGGTCTGGTTGTCCTCAAAAAATATTCCTATGAGAGTGGCATCTCCTAAATTTAAGCCTAAGTTCATTGGACCTTATAAGATCATGGAGATTCTTAATCCTGTTTCTTTTTGTTTGCTTCTTCCAGGGACATTTAAGATCCATAACGTGTTCCACAAGTCCTTGTTGAAGAGGTTTGTTGAGCCAGTGGTTCCTACTGCTTTGCCTCCTGACCCTGTTCTGGTTGAGGGCAATATGGAGTTTGTGGTTGAGAAAATATTGAATTCTCGTTTTTCTAGACGGAAACTCCAGTATTTGGTTAAGTGGAGAGGTTATGGTCATGAAGACAATTCTTGGGTGTTTGCTTCGGACATCCATGCTAGGAGACTCATCCGTGCGTATCATAGAACTCATCCTGACCGACCTGGTTGCTCAAGTGAGGGTTCGGTGACCCCTCCTCAAGGGGGGGGGTACTGTTGTGAATGGACTTGAATTGAGTTCTGAGCAGAGGCTCCCTCTGGTGGTTACAAGCGGTACTGGACTGTCCAGTGAAGATTGTGAGGATTGGGAATCAGGTGTTACTGACTGATCTTATTTAAGGGAGTCGCCTTCCCATCAGGGTTGCCGGCGATCAATTGTTCTGGTCTCAATCCTTGATTCCTGTTTCCTTTGTAGCCTGCTGTGTCGTGTCTGCATCTCCTGCTAACAGATAAGACATTTTCTTCTTTTTGTTTTTGTGCTTGATTTTTGCATTTTGTCCTGCACTTCTGTGGGGGCCTTCAAGGTACCCTCCGGGGGGCTTTTGCCCTCTCAGTTTAGTTCAGCCACTGATGTTTTGTACATTTGCTTTTTCCAGTTTTTTCAGTGGCTGCTGTTTTGATTTTGTTACACCAGAGAACTAATTTAGGTGGTAGAGGTCGTGTGATCTCAGGTGTTTTTGAAATTAGTAAAGTTGGTGCTTTTCAGGGTTTTTTGGGATTGCAGTAAGTGCCCTTCCTATCCTTTTCTATTTAGATAGTTTGGGCCCCAACGTTTGCTCATACTATTTTCTGTCTGTGTCAGTATTTCTTCTTGTCTAACCGCCATTACATGTTTGGGGGCTTTCTATGTTCTTTGTGGATCTGCTCCGGGGCAGATAGCTTTCCTCTTTCTTTCTTTAGGTATAGTTAGTTTCTCAGGCTGTGACGAGGCGTCTAGGACCAACGTAGGAACGCTGCACGGCTGCCTCTAGTTGTGGTGGTTAGTCAGGGTACTGCAATCTCATAGATTCCAACTGCTCTGGTGTATTGCCTTTTTTACCTGCACTCCTCAGCTACCAAATCATAACATGTATGTATATATGTGTATGTATATATGTGTGTGTGTATAAATATATGTGTGTGTATGTATATATATATGTGTGTGTATGTATATATGTGTGTGTATGTATGTATATATGTGTGTGTGTATGTTTGTATGTATATAAGTGTGTATGTATATATGTGTGTGTGTATGTTTATATGTGTGTATGTATGTATATATGTGTGTGTATATATGTGTGTGTATGTATGTATATATGTGTGTGTATGTATGTGTATGTATGTATATATATATATATATATATTTATGTGTGTGTATATGTATGTATATATGTGTGTGTGTTTCTATGTATATATGTGTGTATGTATGTATATATGTGTGTGTGTATGTATGTATATATTTGTATGTACTTATATATTTGTGTGTATGTATGTATATATGTGTATGTATGTATTTATGTGTATGTATGTATATATGTGTTGAGTATGTATATATGTGTTTATGTATGTATATATGTGTATGTACGTGTATATATATGTGTGTTTGTGTATGTATATATGTGTGTGTATGTATGTGTATACATATATATATATATATATGTGTGTGTGTATGTATGTATATATATATATGTGTGTGTGTATGTATGTATATATGTGTGTGTATGTATGTATATTGTGAGACAGTGAGTGAATATGTGATGAATGGGGTGTACATTTCACCTAGGTATAAGGGAAATGTGTGGCTTTGTAAACCTAGTGGTAGAGAAAGGTCACTACACCTCACATTCAGCACACACTTGCAGCACAAGCCTGAAACTACTCAGGTCTTAATTAGGAGACCAGAAGTAGGTGTCTGCAAACACAATCTGAGAGCTAGTTTGGCCTGGACACGGGAAGGTGTCTCGGCACAAGAAACAGTCTCCAAGAGTGTTAGAGCTGTCTTTAGCCTGGACACAGAGAGGTGTCCTGGCACAAGGAAGCAGTCTCCAAGAGTGTTTGAGCTGTCTCAGTTTGGGTGCAGGAAGGACCCGGACATAGGAGTAGTCTCAGTGAGAATCCGTGTGAAGAGCGGCTGAATAGGAGTGGATCTCTCTCAAGTCTGGTCATGGAAGGTGCCTTCAGACACAAGGAGGAGTATCTGTGAAGCTCCATACTGGTAACATATGTGATATGTGTTGTTTTGGGCACAGACTGGTAGAGTCTGGGTCCCGGATAGAGAGGGCCATCTATCTAAGTGTAATTAGAGGCTAGACAAGCCCAGGTTTTCTGTTTATGCTTTGTTTTAATCTGTTTGCTGTGGACTTTAATAAAGCTGGTTGCGGCCAGTTTTACACCAGAACTGCTGTCTGAATGAACTGTTTTCATGCCATTCTGTCTACCCAGACAGCGATCCTAGAGCTAAACCCCCTGGAAATGTTACAATTGGTGGAGAATGCGGGCAGCGCAGTGCCTGATACAGTTAGTGCTGGAGTGTGTATGCAGCACAGTGGCGAGAGACAGCATTAAAGGTGAAGTCTATTGAAATAGCAGCAGAAAAAAAAAAAAAAAAAAAGTGTGTCAGCAGAAACGTCTGTTTGGAGCAGTCTTGGAGAGACAGTGGCCCTGATAGGGTCTGCAGAGAGAAAATGTATGCACAGCAAAGCTGAACTTGTTGTGAAAATGACTGTGGAATGTGCAGCAGCAAAAGAAAAGTCTGTGGAGCAGTCTTAAAGAGACAGGAGCCCTAATAGACTTTGCAAAGGAAAAAAAAAAAAAAGTGTCTGCACAGCAGAGATGAATTTTTCTATGGAAAAGACTGTAGAGTGTGTATGTCTTGAGTGAAGACTGCCGTTGTTAAGACAGAGAAGTCTGACAGCATGGATGACAGCATGGAGGCGCTGTTTGAACAAATGGCACAAGTTTATGTGCAACATAAAACTGCCGGGGTTGAGACAGATAAGTCCGGCAGTATGGAGGAGCTCATTGAGTACCTGGCCCAGGCCCAGCGGAGCCTGCAGCAGAGCATGGAGCAGCAGCGCCTGCAGCACCAGCAGCGCATGCAGCAGGCCCAGCAGCAATTCCTGCAGCAGCAGCAGGAGAATGACCGGTTGTTTTTTGAGCAGATTGCAGCTCTCAACACCTCGTCCCAGAGTAATGTTGTGAAGGTACCTGACTTGTCCGCTGTAAAGAAGGCGGTAAGACGGTCCCTGAAAAAGATGACACCTCGTGATGATGTGGAGGTATATCTCACTAGGTTTGAGAGATTGGCAGAGAAGGAGAATCTGCCCCTATCTGAATGGGCCATGATGGTCGCACCCTATCTGATTGGAGAGCCCCAAAGGGCATATGCTGACCTGAGCGAGCAGGACAGCCAAGACTATGGCAAGTTGAAAGCGGAGATTCTTACCCGGCTGGGTGTTACGGTGACAGCCCGTGCCAGGGGAGTACATGACTGGAGATACAGTTGGAAGTCTGCAGTCAGCAGGCTTGATTATGGAGTTGAAAAGGTGATAGTGGACCGCTACACCCAAGCACGTCCTCCTGAGGTACAGCCGTCTGAGAGGTCGTCACTTCGGAGTTCCCGGACGCTGAACTCTCGCGGTAAGAGCGTTCCAGCTGTTGGGGACATGGGGTATGCTGATAAGCGGGTTCAGGCCCGAGGGGACATGTGGGTGGGAGAGTGTGATGGACAGTGTTGGAGCTGGCGTGAAATTGCAGCCAACTGTCCAATAGAGGGGGAGCCTATGTGTTGTGATGTTGGCAGATCCCTCTCTCTGCGCAGAACCTGTGTGTGTGTCTACCTCAGCCGAAGAGACTGGACCACAGGGGTCCCCGGTGGTTGTAAATGACTGCCCAGCACAGGCCCTCTTGGACTCAGAGAGTCCAGTGACTTCCGTATGTGACAGCCTGATTGATAGGGACTTTATCCCTGATAAGCGCCTGAGTATGGTGTGCATCCGTGGAGACACCAAAGTCTACCAGAGACTGCCGTGGACTTGGTCCCCAAACTCGGGAGGTTTCATATGAAGTGGGGGTAGTGAAGAACCTGGTGCAACCCGTCATATTGGGTAATGACTTTCCCCGGTCTAAGGATCTCTGGGGGAAGGGTGATTTTGATGAACAGTGTGATGAAGCTCCTATTGAGGGTGCGCAGTCCCGAGGGGCGGAACACAATGCTAGTGGGCCATTAAAATTATGTGATAATGATGATGACCATGATAATGATGATGATCATGATAATGATGATGACCATGATAATGATGCTGATATTGATAATGATGATCATGATAATGATGATGACCATGATGATGATGCTGATATTGATAATGATGATGATGCTAATCATAATAGTGATGATACTGATGATGATCATGATAAAGATGAAATTCCTTTGCAGGTGATGTTGGGAGACGAGGATGATGGTTCTCGGGAACCGAGTGTCCCTTACTTACCTGTGTCCTGTGACAATTTTGAGAGTGAGCAGTGGCGAGACCCCTCTCTTAAAACGGCCCAGGAAAATAGGGATGTTCTAAATGAGGTTTCCCAAGAGCCTGGCTCTGAGGAGAGGTTTCCTCATGCTGCCATGGACAATAGCCTATTGTATAGGGACACTGAAGTCCAGGGAGAGGTCGTGAGTCAGCTCCTAGTACCTGAGCTATATAGAAGTATAGTGCTGGGGTTGTCACATAGTCACATACTTGAGGGACCAGATAGTGAAGTTAATGTTGTGGATGACATGTTAACTAAGGTTCCAGATCAAGATGTGAATGAAAATGAATTGTATAACCCTGACAGTGAGCAGGATGTGAATGAAAATGAATTGTATAACCCTGACAGTGAGCAGGATATGAATGAAAATGAAGTGTATGGCCCTGACAGTGAGCAGGATGTGAATGAAAATGAATTGTATAACCCTGACAGTGAGCAGGATGTGAATGAAAATGAAGTGTATAGCCCTGACAGTGAGCCAGATGTGGCTGAGAAAAAGGGGTCAGATAGTGATAGTGAATTATCTGATGACCATAAAGCAACCAGTGCAAATGAGGAAGGCATGGTAGCAGAGGAGGTTGAGAGTCCTGAGAAGAAAGCTGATGCTGACCTTACAGCCAGACAGAAGATGGCATCTGAAGATGTTTTACAGTTGGCCGGTTCCCTGGCGAAGACTAAGGTGACAGGAGGAGAGCTGAGCTTTAAAGGCAGGACTCTGAAACTGAACACAGCACAAGTGGATGCTGTTGAAGATGAGA